>CAUYRH010135404.1:0-41580 GCA_963574655.1 Perodicticus potto | reverse complement strand
ATACTTTTCCTTTCAGATGAATTTTGTACCTGAAGCTTGCTTTCTTGGAGTCGCAGCTTGCCTCAGCAGAGGTGATCTGCAGCTATCACTTCTCTCTCAGCTGGGCTCCCAGTCTTCAGCTCAGTTGGGCATTTTCTGGACATTATCCTTCTCCTTGTTCAGGAGCCTCTCTCAGAAGCTGCTTCTAGTCGGCCATCTTGTCCCTACCCCTCATGCTTTACTTTTATTGCTCCTAAATTGTATGACTCATATTAAATGGCAAAAAATTATTTTTAATGATCTTTTTCTCTTATATTTTTCCCCTTATATTCTTATTCTTTATCTTCTGATTTTGGATGCAGAGTCCAATTTCTTTCCTGAGATCCAGACAAGTATAAGTCCAAAAGCATACCTGAATTTCCACTTGGACATTAAATCTCCAGGTGGCAGGTTTATAACAAATTAATGGTTTTTCTTTTATAAACCTACCTCCCTCCCAACACTTACTATCTCAACATGACATTGCCACCCAGTGTATTATGAAGGCCAGAAACCTAAGCATTGCTGTTCATACCTCCACGTCCCAGATGGCTCCCCCTCCTTTACCTGCAAGTAAGTCATCACTACACCCTCTTGGTTTGTACATTCCAACATTCTCTAGTATCTTTCACTTCTTCCCATTCCTACCACTACTGTTAGCATTCCACTCTAATGTGTCATCATCTCTCACCTCAAAAACAATGAAAAGCTTCTAACTGCTAGTGATGTGTGTGCCTGTGCTCAGGCCCTTCCTAGGCCACTCCTCACTCAAGTCAGAGTGATTGTTACAAAATACAAACTTGGCCTTTCTCCCTACCTCCTCCCTGGCTTCAGTTGTTTTGGTGTGTTGTCTCCATTTCTCTCTCTCCTTCTGGCCCTAACTTCTCCCCCTTCCCCCCTTACCCCCCTTCCCTTCCCCTCTCTCCTCTCTCTACCCTCTTCCTTGTTCATCTCTATCAATTTAAATTTTTAAAGGGTTTTGGGAGAGATTTGGAAATGCCAAAGAAATGGCTCACCATCTTGCTTCAATCCCCTACGTTTTCTTCTGTTCCTTCTTGACTAGACTATGTTTTGTCATCTTTGTAACATCAAAAGAATTATGCCAATATGTGTTGATAGTTTATAAGCAAATACTACCAGTAAAAGGATTGTGCATTTAATTCATTTTTCCTTATGATTACTTTGAGATCCCTAGAATGCACCATGCTAAAAGGTAATATTTTTAATAAAACATGTATTACCAAAAATTGCATTATAAAATAATCTTTTTGCTATTTAATTAGGTGGTTAAAGTTTGAGTGACTTGGACACATAATACTAAAGATTTTAATTATAATTTTTCTACTTATATGTATATTTGTGCTATTATAAACAAAAATGATGAATTTATAGAATAAAAACACCAGGGGAAAAATTAAATATAAAGCTAATATGCAGTCACAATTGTATTAAAATCAATTATATTGTTTCCAATTAATTAGCAATCATTTTAGACAGTCCCTGTAATTGAGTAATTATAGTTCTAGTAGAGTTCCTTGTTATGGAAATTTTCATTCTAAAAGAAATGCATGGATTTGAATTTTTCATTCAGATACTGTTCAATTCTGTTAAGTAATTTTTGTAAAGTGAATAGAGTAGGCATTCCTGATTCCCCCCATTGAACCACAGGAAGTCAGAGCAGAATGTTAATTTCTGTGAGTCCTGAGCACTTCATGCTCCTAATGTTTTGTCTATTTGAAATAGTTTTCTACCTCCAAGCTTTCAATAAGTCATTATCAGTACAATAATCAGATACAGTTTTCCAAAAGTATTTTCAGCATTAATTCTTTCTTGATATGACCACATTGATTGAGCCAAACACTATCAAGGTGTTACAGTGCCTTTTTATCTTGCTCTGGTTTCTGTGGTACCATTTCACAATCTTTTGCTTTTTAATCCGTGAGGCTTTCATGTCAGACAAGAAGATTGATGTTTCTAGTGCTGTTGAAATATTAGGTTTAGACTAAAGTGCACTGGAAAGCACCATGAAAAGTTCAAGGCTTTTCAACACTCACTGAATCAACTCATTATTTAATTAGGCTCTGAAAGCATTTAGCAGAAATATCTGGCCTTATGTCAGAGCCTTTCCAGATGAAGAGGCACACTGAAAGGTCCAGTTGTAAAGGTGCCTTATTGTACAAAGTAATTCTGATATTTTGGAAATTATAGTACCTAGCAAGTCAGGAACCCTGGGACAATCCCCTTACCCTCCATCTGCCTTCTCCTGTAGGCCCTTCTACATCTGCTCCTCTGCCTTCTCCTGTAGGCCCTTCTATGTCTTCTCGTCTGCCTTCTCCTGTAGGCCCCTTCTACGTCTTCTCATCTGCCTTCTCCTGTAGGCCCTTCTACATCTGCTCCTCTGCCTTCTCCTGTAGGCCCCTTCTACATCTTCTCTTCTGCCTTCTCCTGTAGGCCCTTCTGAGTCTTCTCATCTGCCTTCTCCTGTAGGCCCCTTCTACGTCTTCTCATCTGCCTTCTCCTGCAGGTCCCTTCTTCGTCTTCTCATCTGCCTTCTCCTGTAGGCCCCTTCTACGTCTTCTCCTCTGTTTCTCTAACTTCACTCTGTAAAATTTAGAACAGGAATTTCATTTTACATACTTAATTTTCCTTTAACCATAGTTGTTCCTTATGATAAGTCCATCTAATTAATGGAACACAGCCTTTTTTTATTGGCCTGAATTCACCAAAACAAGCATTTTAGAGGATATTGCAACCTAACATGTGTTTTTGAAACAGAAAAGACTTGAGTTTGATAAATAGAGATTGTTTGGGTAATGGTTCAGTAACGGTCACAACAAGCTCAGAAAACACAGTCTATGTTTTCACATTTTTAATCTCTTAAATGTATGTTTTGTTAAAATAGCTAGAAGTGACATAAAATGATGCATCACCAATGATCTAAAGAAATGCTAATACTCAGGTTCAGTTAAGCAATTTCAGCCCCAAATTTTGGCAGATATCCTATCAAGGCTTAAAATTTATGAGCAGTTATATCTCTAGTTTAAAATTTCAAGAAAGCTGGTTTTAACACCATTTTCAGGTATTTTAAGGCAGCGTGTCTCAGAGCTTAACTCAACATAAGCTCTGAAGTCAGACACATCTGCATCTAAATACTGTCTCTGCTAGTTCCAAATGCGACATGTCAGATTTCATACCTCACTAAGCCTCGGTTTCCTTGTGTATAAAATAAGTGCGAGAGGCCTCTACTTTATGAGGTTATCGTGTGGTGTAAATGAGATGCCACCTATCCTGCATCAATCATGATGCCTGTCCATGGTAATCATTCAGTAAATGTTAAATATTATTACAGCCTTTAACCCACTTGGTAAAACATGAACTAAGTAAAATTGTCCTAATTCCATGATTCTCTCAGCTCATTATATTCTTAAACTAGTGGCTATGCAGGTGGTCCCTGGGTTATGAACAAGATAGGTTCTGTAGGTTTGTTTTTATGTTGAATTTGAATGTAAGTTGGAACAAGTACATTTACCTATCACCTGTAGTAGCCTCTGTTCATAAGTGCAAGTCATATGTCATTCACATGTTTATAACTTGGGGACTTAACGTAATAATGTCCACGTGTAAGTGGGTATCATATGTCAATCAGATGTTTTAACTTGGGGACTTATTGTAATACCCTCTATTTGTAAGTGTAAGTTGTACATATGTCTGACTTTGGTACCTCAGGGGCTGTCTACACAGGAAAAGTGACACAGAGTGAAATTTGCTATAGGATGGGGGCTATGTCTCTGTCTATTTATCTTTGCATTTACCTTTTATTCCTATCTACTTCCTGAAATAGGTCTTTTCCTCAGGACACAAAAATGAATGAGGAGCTCATTCTTGGACAATAATAGTAAAATAGAAGGGCCAATATTTCCCACCCTGGCCTTAAGTATAGTGGCACATGACCCTCCTAGCAGAGTGACAGTAAACCCCTGGGATTCTTTAATATATATGTTGCTATCATAATTATTGTCTCATGAATACACACCGATTATATTCTTTTCTAACTCTAAATTTTCCCAGCTTCTCTGGTCAGTAATTTGAAACGTGCATTAAAAAAGTTAAGCTTACTAAGAAGAATGTGTTCCAACTCCATACATGCCCACATAAGAGAAAAACTCAAATCAATCCAAAGTGGGGATTGGAGGACCTGGGAGTGAGGGGAACAGGGGAGTGAGGAGAAGGGAGGAGGGGGAGGACGGTGTGCTCCCACTTAATGGACACAATGTTGGGGGTATGGCACACCTCCTTGGGGCAGGACACAATTGTAAGAGGAACTTTACCTAACAAATGCAAACATCATAACCTAATTCTTTGTACCCTTAATTAGCCTAAAACAATAAAAAAAAACTGTATGCATTAAATGTTAAGTGTTTAGAGTTCTCCAGTGACAAACACAACTAACACATCACTCAACTTGTTTTGGGAAGAGAGGTTTCAGTTATATTTCAATGTTATTTGCATCTAATAAAAGATCTAAACAGGTGTATAGCAGGATTTTTTCTCATAAGATTTACATTTGATTTGGTGTAAAACACTTGTCTAATGGGTGGAGCTAGCCAGAAAGATTGCTGATCTGGACACCCAAACGCTGTTAGGACAACCGTTCAGCTCTCATTTCTCTCACTGTGGTGGGGTTGGGGTAGCTTAGTCACCTGTAGTCACATCTGAGAGCTTTTTGGCCAAAGATGTAAAGGCCATTGTTTTCTTTCCCCTCATAAACAGTGCAAAGTTCTTTGTGCCCCAATCCTCATCTTTTCTGTTGATTAGGGGCTGTTTTGATGGGCTTAGCCTGGGTTATAAATATAGCCTGAAGCTTGGGGCCTGTCACACAGGTAGATTGGGGTGCCAAGTATATTCTCAGACACAAATGCATGCACAGCCAATAAGGAAGTTACAACAATACTTGTAAACAGAAATCCACCCATTGTTCAGATAAGGGAAGAATTATAGGTAGGAATAAACGTGGTATTTCTGGGGTGGAAAAAAGAGAAAATGAGCTTTAAATTTCAATCGTGAATTAGCTCATGGAAAGTCTTATTTGTGGAGCTAAGAGATTTGGATATGCTCTGGAAAGCCATTGTTATTTTCTGGGTACTATAGTAAGAGTCATGTTGTAGTCCTATGTAGCTGAGATTGTTGTCTTAGTATCAGTGTAGGATGAAGAGAATGGAGGAGAAGGGTTCTCCAGAAAGTCATTGCAATGGATGTAGTCAGGGTCAAAAAGGCTCGTTACTGTGGGGGTGAAGACTAAAGATAAGGGAAATGAAAGAGGTCTCATCAGAGTACACTTGGGGAATCCGTAACTGTTCACAGAGGGAGGGAAGTGGTTGAGGGTTGAAATGAAATAGTGAAGATGACTCTAGAATTCAAACCTGGGTGATTACACAGATAGTGGGCCTTAATAAAAAAAGAAAAATACAACAATAGAAACTCCAGTAGAAGGAATTGGTTTGGAGAGAAAAGAATAATCGGGTTATTTTTTGACATATGGTGTTTGAACTTTAGGAGATGTCCAAAGGGCAGTAAGAACATGAGACTGGAATTTCAAGGAATGATCTGGTGCTTTTGATGTCAGCTACAGATAAAAGACAATTCTATGATTACGCATATATGAGTATTGACATGTTTGTGTATGAGTGTGTTAGAATGAGTAAGTGGGTGGCTATATGTTGTGTTTCTAGAAAAAGAGATAACATGGTGTATTGTGGGAATGGAGATGAAGTGAGTAGACAATACACATCATTATTCAAATAATGGCTAATTTACATGGTTGAGGAGAATTTAGAATAGATACAATTAAGTGTTTTTCAAATTTGTAAGGACGGTTGGCTGAAAGAAGGGAATAGATTCAGTCTAGATTTCTCCAGAAGGCAGAAATAGGACCAATGGATGGCATGGCATTACTTTAGGAGACATATCATGGCTGAATATAGCAATTTTCACACATTAGGGAACCCTCAATATAAGAATATTTCAATGTGATGTTACAGTCTTATCATTACTAGAGAAACTTAACAGAACCAGGATGACAACTTGGCAGAGTCTGCCAGAAATTTATTTTAATAGAGAAATTAAGATCCTGTAATTCATATCTAATACCATCCAGTTATTAGGGTTTATATTATGTTCACTTCCATAAGATGAGAAACCCATCTTCTTCCACTGGCCAGGCATTAGACTAAATGCATCCACATTAGTCTCCACTGACTAGTATAACAAATTATTATGAACTTGATGATTTAAAAAAATAGAAATTTATTCTCTCACAGCTCCAGAATGTCCAAAATCAATTTCATTAGATGAGATCAAGGTGTTAGCAGGACCACTCCATTTTCAGAGGTTGTATGGGAAAATCTATCCCTTGCTTCTGGTGGCAAACATCCCTTGATTTGCTATTACCATTCCAATTTCTGAATTTGTGGTCCCATTGCCTTCTTTTCCTGCCTGCCTCTTGTAAGGATACCTGTAATTAAATTTAGGATCCAACCAGGTAATCCAGGATAATTTCACCATTGCAAAATCCTTAATCACAGCTGCAAAGATTTTTGAAAGATAAGGTGAGATTTACAGGTTCTCGGGATTTGCACCTGCTTTCTTTTCTGTAACCACTTTTTAGCCTACAACAAAGGACTTCTTCACATATATCTTGGCTTAAAGCAGTGCAAGGAGAGAGGTGTCACATTCCTACTTCTTCTTAGGCAGAATGGGAAAATGAGTCTTAAAAACACATTCAGCAACCAGGTAGTAATTGTCAAAGCTTCATTTCAAGCACAGTTTTGCTATTTTTCAGAGTCTAGTCACTTTTTTATCGTACAACAAAATGAATTAAGCTGTTATGCACATATATGACTTCATTTTCTGTTGATTCTCTTGATTCTGTACCAAGCTGTCTCCCTAAACAAGCACACTTTTCTAAATTTCAAAGTGAAAAGAGACCACTACTCACATTAAATAGTATAACAGTTAGAGAAGTTGCATGTCACTGAACATTGTTGGAAATACTTGAGAACATTTATTGGCAGCAGGCACTTAAGATCTGAAGAGATCCAGCAAATAAAAATTTCCTTAACTTGTTCTAGCAATTACTACTGCTCCCATGACCCAAGAGTATTAGCCTATTTTTTTGGTGGTTGTTGTTTTGTTTTGTTTGCTTGCTCTCAATTTCTTCTTTCCCTATTGTCACTGAGAGTTTTTTCCTTAGGCTTAGGGCAGCTGTTTACTATTGTGTAACAGTTAACAATAATTTATAACCAGCATGGTTTTATGGTCAAATAAATTTGTTATATACAGTACATCCTAGTGCATCTACACCTTTATTTACAGAGCATCTTTTTCCCCCTTTCGAGAGTCCTCAGACACGTTGTAGAGACAACATCTCATTAATCCTTGCCAAGCATCTTGTAGGTGCTATGATCCACATTTTATAGATGTGGAACAACCAAGCACGAGTTTGTGTTCACAAATTTGAAAACCAGATAAATCTTCCCTCTCATATACCATATGGTTGCAACAAAGGAGGTCATTAGAGGGTGACTTCCCAGGGTGTGAAAAGTAGCTCAGATAGAAGTCATAGTAAGTAACAGAATATTCACACATGCAATCCTAGGAATGATGACATAGAGGTGTTTGTCAGTCTTTTTTTTATTTCAGGTTAATTGAGGGTACAGACAACTAGGTTACAATGTTTGCATTTGTTAGGTAGAGTCCCTCTTGTAGCTGCGTCTCATACCCAAGAGGTGTGTCATGTACCCACACATTGTGCCCATGAGGTGGGAGCGCACTAATCCCCCTCCCTCCTCCACTCTCCGCTCTCCCTCATTCCCCTTCTCCAACTTGAATTGAATTTTTCTCTTGGGTAGGTGTGTATTAGATCGTCTCTGGGCTTCATATTAGTATTGAGTACGTCAGATACTTGCTTTTCCATTCTTGTGATACTTTACTAAAAGAATGTGCTTCAGCTCAATTCCAGAATCTGAAAGGAGTCTCAGCATCTTTATGGAGTTTGTTTTTGTTTTAAGCACAAGAAAGGTGATTGTGGTATAGAATCCTGTCTCTCATGGCTGAAACGTGGAGATCAGTTTTACATGAAGAGCTCTTGCAAGGTGTCCGTAACAATTTCACATGTCATAGGGCTTCTGAGAGGACAAGTGAACACTTAATACCTTTTAGTAGATATATTTAGGTGCATGCAGCAGGTGCAATCCTGTAAGTGATGTAAAATTCTTCTTCAGGGCAAAGAAAAAAAATCATTTTTCCTTTTTATGTGTGGTTCTCAAATATGTGTTATCTCTCTGTAATACTCTAAAAGGGATACCCTAGGGATTTTTGCCAAAGGAATAGTATTTCCATTATTAGAGAGACTATGAGGTCTTTCTTATTATTGACCACTAATGGTTTGTCTTTTTCCACTCCATTTCTTATTTTTGTTATACTCCTTAAGCTTAGATGCTTTTGGATTTATATTTTTTTGTTAAAACAAAACAAGCAGAAAGGGACTTCTTTGGGAGTAAAACAATTTCCTGTAGGTTTAGACATTGTTTTGTGGATAATACTGATTTCATTTAATAAACAGTTGCTGAATTCTTATGGGCCTAGCTATGTGGTGGGGGCTTTAGGAGATACAAAGATAAAAAAGAAAGAATCTCTGTCCCATAAGTCTGCATCTCCCAACCCCCAGCCACAGACTGGTACCATTCCAGGCCCATTTGGAACTGGGGCTGCACAGCAGGAGGCGAGTGGTGAGGAGCAAAGCTTCGTCTTGTTTACAGCTGCTCCCTGTCAGTCACTCGCAGCCCAAGCTCTGCCTGCTGTCACTTCAGCAGCAGCGGCATTAGAGTTTCATGGGAGCTGGGACCCTACTGTAAACTGTGTGCAGGGAACGAGGTGGCAGCTCCTTACGAGAAGCTAATGCCTCTGGGCTCCGCTGGTTATGCACTACTGTGAGTTGTATGATTATTTCATTATCTGTAACAATGTAATAATAATAGGAATCAAGTGCACAATAAATGTAACACACTTGAATCATCCCCAAACCACACTTTCCTCACCCCCAATCCATGGAAAAATTGTATTCCATGAAATAGGTCCCTGGTGCCAAAAAGGCTAGAGACTGGCTGTTGCCATAAATGACTGTAGTTGATATAGTGTGTGTGTGTGTGAGTGTGTGTGTTGTATGTGTGAGAGTGTGTGTGTGAGTGAGAGAGTGAGTGTGTGAGTGTGTGTGTGAATGTGTGAGAGTGTATGAATGTTTTAGTGTGTGTGTGTGTATGAGTGTGTGTGAGTGTATGAGTATGTGTGTGTGAGTGTACGAGTGTGTGTATGAGTATGTGTGTGTGTTGTATGTGTGTGAGTGTGTGTGAGTGTGAGAATGTGTGTGTTTCATGGGGCAGAACATGGGGATGGCAGTTAAAATGAGTACAGACTTAAATTGTTATTTAAGAAAAAATAGGCCCAGTACTTTGGAATAGATTCAGACAAACTCCTGTGGGCCATTAATAGAGCAATAAATCCCATCCAAAGTTGAGAATGGAAGTTTTTATGCTGAACACAACATTTGGAACAGAACTCGAAGGAGAGTTAACAGGGTGTGGAGTATGGAGAAGGGAGCAGTGCCGTGCAGGGTGGAGAGAGCAGGTGCCAGTGAGGTGAGGCACCTGCCAAGAACAAGTCTACTGGGACATTGAGCACAGGGAAGGTGCCCAGGTGAGCTGGAATAATCGTGTGGGTCGCACTGAGGACAATCTTCAAAGCTAAGATGCCATTTTCAAATTTTATTTTATGTGCAGAAGAAGTATTTAGAAGGTTTTTGCACAAGGAGATGCTTGTTCAAATTAGACATGAGGAATATTTATTTCATGATGGTGTGGAGAATAGTTTGAAGGAAGACCACAGTGGCGTCAGAGAACAGGTAGGAAACAGTGGGAAATAATGAGAAATCGGTCAAGGGTGGTGGAAATGAGAGCAGAAGTGAAGAGATAGATTCAAGAGCTGCTGCAATGGTAGAACTGATAAGACTTGACAAGTGCTTGAAAATAAAACACAAATCTATTGGGGAGTCAAGGTGACCTTGAACATCATTGGAAGAAATAGCTGAGTCGTAGGAAGATTCGGCTTTGTAGAATGAGACAAAGGCAGTAAGATTGCTTTTGGGAACCTCTTCCAATATGTGTTCCACTAGACAAATATATTTGCCTTCTCATTTTTTCTAATGCTACATAATATTTTCATATTCACTTTAATAGTACTGTTTATTCAGTGATTAAAAAATTCAGCCTTATGAACTGTCTGAGTGATAAAAAGAAACCTATGACATCACCTTTGCCCTCATAGAAATAATAAAATTTTGAGGGACTTAGGACACCAGAAGTATGATCTCCGGGCCCTTTGCGGGGTATGTTGGGAGCTTTCTTGCTACTCTATGGTCATCTAATTGAATGTTTAATAACATGGAAGGTGGTGAATGCTGAATATGAAGTGAGTGATATAGATCCCTACTGGAAAAATGTATAAGTGTGGAGTTCATTTTCCTAATTTGGTTAAGAAAGAACTCGGATCAAGGCACCATTGTATAATAGAAAAACAGAGTTTCTATGTTCAAGAAATTGTACAAGTAAGGACTGAGAGACACACTGTAAATAAGCAAATGCAAAAAATAATTCAGAAGTAGAGAGAATCAGAAGAGCCGGTTGATGACGGTCACGTCAGGACAAAAAAAGGAACACCACAATGTTTCCTTTTTCAAATTAGACTTCCTTCTTTCTGGTTTTAGGTTATTATTGTTGTTGTTTTTAATTGTCTCTCACCCACTGAAACCTAGTTAAATAGTGCTAATGGACATTATGGAAAACACAAGGGAATGAGTTCAGTTTTTCCCACTACAGATTAATTTGTATTCATTCAAATAGTCTTTTACTCTAAGGTGAACACAGCTGCTTTGTGACTGCTCAGTTTTAATTCAGTGCAGCAATTTTACTGATAAGTTAATAACTCCCATTCCTTAGCTTGCTCCAATCACAAGTCACCCTATTTTTATTTTATTCCTTACTCCCTTCTCCTTGTTCTATTCAACCTTTATTTACATCCTCACTTTTTACCCCAAGCCTGAGCTACTTGATTTCAGGGACCGTGGTGGTGGGGTGTGTGCTGCTGTCTGCGCCCCGCTCTCTGTGACCAGCATTATGCCTTGCGCAGAGATACACAGAAGTCTTTTTCCCTTTTGATGATGCAACTGCTTGGCACTTAGAAGCATGTGGTGCTGATATTTAAGATAGATTGGCTCATTCTGTTCAAGTACCACATAACCATTCATACACCATTGAGTTTAGTACTATTAAAGGATAATTTCCCTTCTAGGAATTGTGCCTTGTTGCAGACACATTTTACGTACACAGTCTTTTTTTTATCATCACTAGACAGGTAAAGAGTTTAAAATAAAATGTTTCTTCATATGTGCAGCTATATACATAGACTTCATTTGAAAATGCTTGCGCAGTCAAAGAAAAATATAAAAGTATTCTTACTGGGCATGTCTGCACCAAAACTACCCAGAAATCACATGGCCTTTTAAAGACAAAAATATTGACATTTAGTTTCTGAACTGTGCTATCTACCCAAATGACTGGAAAAGCTGTCACCCCTTCGAGTCTACTTCACTGTAATAAAACTAATGGAATTAATCAAAAGCCCTATTTTGCTGAGTTTTACAGGTTTGGGCCCATTAGGATACCTTCCATTTGTTTTATTTTATTCAATCTAGTGTTTTTACTACTGCTTTTAATTCACACATTTCTTGATAACTGATAACAGGGTTTTTGTGTTTTATTTTATAAAATTGAACCCTTGATAGATTCTCAGATCTGAATCTATGTAACATTAGATAATCTGAGCAAGCCTATAAACTAATAACATATTGTGCACATTATATAGAACTTTACAGCTCACAAATTGCTTTCACATAAATAATCTCATTTGACTCTTAACATAGCCACATGCCTAGATATTACTATTTTAATTTCATTTTAATAGATGCAAATTTGAGAGCTAAAGAAACGAAGAGACTTGCCTGCAATTTATATGTGCGTAGGTAATATGTGGAGACCCAGAATTAGAATAGAGAAGGATTTGGGTTTCTTAATCATTACTCTTAATATTCAGAGAACAAATACACCATGCCATGACCGAAAAGAACGTGTATACATATTTATGCTGAATAATAATTGTTTTTCTGCATTTACACATGCCAGGCTCATTCACAATACTTAACATGTGTTAGCTCATAATCCTTGCGACAACTCTTAGAAGTTTACATATAAGGAAACCAAGGCTCCATGAAAATAAGTAACTTACTGAAGAAAATAAATCCAGTAAATAGCTGGGGGCAGCAGCTCACACCTGTAATTCCAGCACTTGGGAGGCTGAGACGGGTGGATTGCCTAAGCTCACAAGATTTGAAACCAGCCTGAGCCAGAACCAGAGCAAGACCTCGGGCGTTGTGGTGGATGCCTATAGTCCCAGGTACTTGGGAGGCTGAGGCAAGAGAATCACTTACACCCAAGAGTTGGAGGTTGCTGTGAGCTATGACGCCACGGCACTCTACCAAGGGTGACAAAATGAGAATATGTCTCAAAAAAAAAAAAAAAATCTGGTAAATATTCATATTAGGATGTGAACCCAGACAGTCTGCACTTTGCTGCCTTAAGCATATTCTACCTGCTGGTGTTTTAACAATAATAGGTTAAATTTAACAGGCACAAGCTGATAGTGTCATCTAGGACAACACTTCCTCCCAGTGAACTTACAGAGAGTTACTCTTGACCTTTGAAATTTTGTGAGGTACTTTAGTGGAAGCCACACTCATTTCCTTGTTCTAAGAGGTAATTTCTATTCATTATAAGCTTGTAGTGTTTTAATATTTAATTAGAATTTTACAGTTTGGAAATCTCTTTCTATTCGTTAGATCACTTAGAATTACAGGCCTTTATAACATAAAAGAAATTAGAGACAAACTCCAAAATATTAATCAATAAAGACCAACATGGCCTTGCTCACTTGGAGGAGCTGAACCAGGCTCAAACCCAGATCACTCAAGTTTGTTCTCATGATGATCAAAAAAAAGTCAGCGCAATAGATAAGTATCATGTACGTGTGTATGTGTGAGTGTGTGAGTGTGTGCATGTGTACTGACCAGTCTTTAAAAAATAATTTAGAAGAGATGGGCCCTCAATAGATAGTTTACAGGTCTCTTAGATAAGGTGCTCTTTCCCCTAAAAAACACTCAATGGAACATTCCTGGGTGGATCTGTTAGTCTATTTCATGACAAATGGCCCAATAAAAAATTGATTAACTGTTCCTGTATTTGGAATTTTCTAGATATACATATTTATCTAACACTTTTAAATAATTAACTCTTTTGTAAAGAAATCTTAGATATGTGTGAGATTTGCTTATTCACTGATCTGTGGCTTATACTTTAATATTTGAGTTCTTTTCCCTTTTTGCGTTTGGATTAATATGAGGGTAGAAATCATTAGGTTACGATATTTGCATGCATCGGATATGGTCCCAGTTGTAGCTGTGCCTCTCACCCAACAGGTGTGCCATATACCCTTACACTGTGCCCATTAGGTGTACCCCATATACCCAGGGTGCCGACACACCCATCCTCCTCCCTTCTCCCCCCCCCTCAGTTTGAATTCAATTGAATTTTTCTCCTTTGTGGGCATGTATTAGTTTATCTGCTGGATTCATATTAGTACTGAATACATTGGATAATTGCTTTGCCATTTTTGTGATCCTTCACTAAAGAAAATGCTCACCAGTTCTATCCAGGTTAATATAAAAGATGTAAAGTCTCCATGTTTTTGTGGTTGAATAGTATTCCATGGTAGACGTTTACCACAGTTTCTTAATACATTCATGGGTTGATGACACTTGAGTTGATCGTACATTGTAAACTGACCTGCAGTAAATGATCTAGTACAAATGTCATTATGATGAAAGGATGTTTTTTTCTTCTGGGTAGATACCTAGCAATGGGATTGTGGGATCACATGGGAGGTCTAGATTGATTTCTCTGAGGATTCCCCATGCTTTTTTCCATGGAGGCCGTATTAGTTTGCAGTCCCACTAGCAATGTGAAAGTACTCCCTTCTCTCCACATCCACGCCGGCATCTGCAGCTTTGGGACTTTGGATCATTCTCAGTGGGGCTAGGTGATACCTCAGGGTGGTTTTGATTTGCATTTCTCTGATGATTAGGGATGATGGTGATATTTTCATATGTTTGTTGGCCATTCATCTGTCCTCTCCAAACATGGTTCTGTTCATGTCTCTTGCCCCAGTAATAGATGGATTTTTTGCTCTTTTTTTTTTGTTGTTGATTAATTTGAGTTCTCTGTAGCTTCTGGTTATCAACCCTTTGTCAGATTTGTGAAATGCAAATATCTTTTCTCATTCATTCTGAAGGTTGTCTATTTGCTTTAATTGTTGTGTCCTTAGCTGTGCAAGTCACTAGCAATTTATGCAATAAAAGAAAGCACAACTGCTGAGACCACCAGAACACATTTCTTTTCTTTTCTTTCTTTCTTTTCTTTTTTTTTTTTTTTGTCGCCGTTGGTAGATGCCATGGCATTATAGCAACCTCTAACTCCTGGGCTTAAGCAATTCTCTTGCCTCAGCCTCCAAAGGAGCTGGGACTAAAGGTGCCCGCCACAACGCCAGGCTATTTTTTGTCGCATTTGCTACTGCTGTTTTAGCTGGCTGAGGCCAGGTTCGAACCCACCACACTTGGTATATGGGGCCAGCGCACTACCCATTGAGCCACAGGTGCCGCCATACATTTTCTTTTTTATACTACATCTGATTAGTGCTCTGATTCACAGGGCAAAATGCTTTCAGGAGATCATTCAGGTATTCAGTTCTGTTACTAGTCAAAGAGACACAGGGAACTTTCTAATAGTTATGCTGTTCCCATATACTCAAGACTTGGTGGTATTTAAATTATCACACACGTGGAGCTTGAGGCATTTCAAGTGGCTTTGGACCACTGATGGAATAATGTAAATGTAAAGTTTTAAATTATCCCTGGAAGCTTACCATTAGCAGGCATCTACAAGAAAGCTAGGCAATTAGAGTAAATCATTATTTCCTCTGAATTAATTTATTTTGTCAATTTCACATATAAAAAACAGACAAATCAATTTAAGTTGTATCTTACTCCAAATTTAGCTCCACTAAGTTATCAATAACACTTTAAACTCCACTTAATCAGGTAACAAAAGATACTAGCATAAATGAAAAGGAGACTTGTAATCATCCCTAATAGTTTATACAAAAAAAATGATGTTATTCTAAACATTAAAAAATGTAGACAGAATAAATCTCAACATTCTTCATTAGGTCATAGTACAAACCTCTGAATTTATTTGGTCCAGTTGGGAGTCAACCTTGCCTAAGCATAGCATATTAAATAAGAGTAATAAAATGTAAAAATGCATATATTTATTAATTCTCATTAATGTGTGTAATTATGGTAATTTTGTTTTATTAAAAAGGTCATTAAAAATGATAGTAAATTCAGAGTCTTATCCCCTTGTCTTCATAGTTCTTAAAGTCTACAAAGGGAGAGATTCTAAATTATCTTGTAATGTAAACAATAATTGTAAAATACACTAAATAGGCTAAATTTCTGGTCAGGCTGTGATGCATCTCGTTTGTTATTAGGGATGAGAAGAGAAGGAAGGGATACAGATGACAAAAAGTTTTAAAGAAAATGGAGAAAGACTTGAAAAAAAATTTTTCAAAGCCAACATAAGAAATCCCATTAGGACACGTCTGGTGTGGAATGCATCTTTGCCTACCTTTGCAGAAAATTATAGGGGTCCTTGGCCATACACATTCAATCTTTCTCTCTGCATCTTTTTCTCCCCACACAGTTGGAGTTAGAGTAAGCCTGCAAGATTTATTGGAACAAAGTGATCATCTGTATTTGTGTCTCCTCCAGAAGTTAATACTGTGGCTGGCATTTAGTGGGTGCTCAATACAAAATTCTTGGCTGAAGTCATTGACACCTTCCTTAAAGAAGTCTTCCTGGATCTTTCATCTTTCACTACAAGTGTAATTCCTTTCTATCACACGTAAATTGCATTCGTTGTACTGCGAAGTGTCTGCATTCATGTGTGTTTTTTGGAGGGTGGCTTTAATTGTCTTCAATAAATTGTAATATCATTGTACATAATAACTATCTACAACTTAGCTAGCAAACATATGGACCTTCTATGACTCTATATCCTCCCTGGAAAGTGTCATTAAGCATTTTTCTCTCCCAGTGAATAGAAGCAGATTTAAGCACCTGCTCTGGTGGTGTCTAGCGCCCTTGGCTGTATCTGTCTTCCACTTCAGTGCTGTTACTTTCTGCCTAGCTATCTCTGTAAAAGGCTCTGTGCCCCTTCCTATAGGCAGGGAATAGTTTTTTCACCATTTATTTATCCTTATTTGCAGTTTAATCCTTTAATCATTATTGGGAGTGAAAATCATAGATGGACAGAAAAAGTAAAAAAAAGAAAAAGCATTTATTTATATCCTATATTGTTTTAGGGTGGTGAGCTTCATGCTCTCTTGGGATCACATGCATCTGTAAGGACAATTAGTTAAAGAGATGCTGCAACTCCTCACAACCTCCACCTACATTTGCAGACACACACGCAGACCCTTCAGTACACAGAAATAAAATCTCTAGTGATGAGCGTGCGATATATGTGCACTCAAAAAATCTCCGTGATACACCTTGATATACTCTCATTGTTGAGAATAATTATACCTTTCATACAGTATCTTATTTAATATCAAAATAACCCTATGGGGAAAGCAGTCCTACCCCCACTTTATGGATAAGCAAATTAAGACTGAGGGGAGCTAAGAACCCTGCTCAAGATCACAATGCCAGTGTCTGCTAGACAGCCAGCATTTGAGTCCAAGTCAGCAGGATTCCAAGTCTATTTTTTTTTTTTTTTTTTGGTATTGCTGTCACAAAACCATGGTACGACTAAAAACACTCTTTTAAATAACATCCCTCTAGTCAATGTACAAGATGGCTATTGGCCAGGGTGGGTTTATGATTCAGGGACTCAGAAAGAAAGAGAGGCACATGCAGTTGGGTCATTGATTGGAGGGAATTTAACATTGACAGTTTACAACAGGGAAAGCAGAATGGACGGTAGTCATGGGTAATGTCTGCAGGCTGAGAGAGGGGTGTCAGAAGAGTGAAGGAGGAAAGGGAAGGAAGAGGGGGATGGAAGGAGCTGTCTAAAAGGACAGGGCCTTGTTCCTGGGACATGGCCAGCTCACAGGCATCCTAAGAGTGGGTGGGGCAAGAGCATTATCTCTGCCAATGGCTGAATCCAACTGAAGGCAGAAAGCAAGGGAGCTTAGACATGGTCCAAATCCATCAGCTGTTCAGGACAGAGAATGGATCAGGGCAAGTCCAGCACACTGCTTGCTGTGCATTTTTTCCACGTGACCCCTAAGCCTCACCCCCATTCTCCCTGAGTGCAAAGAAAAAGTCCAGAGGCTGAACACACACATGCACACACACACACACACACAATGGACTTTTAAAAAAAAAAATCTAATGTTGATAATACTTCCCAAATGCATAAATGGACTTTCTTACTAAACAATTATAGGCATCAGCATTTGTTCTAGTTTTACTGTGTTGCAGAGAAAGGAGAGTTGAACTATTGGTTGTGACTTTCCCTCACATAAGTACATATACTTTAAATTTTTCATTGTTTTCTTTAGAGGTGGGAGGTCAGGCTCTATCTTTTACATTTTAGATATGCAATTCTCTCAGTTTTCACAAATGTATACAATCCTATAATCGACACTACAATCAACATATAGAATATTTCGATTATTCCAAACAAGATATAAAGCTATTTAAAATCTTTAATCACACTCAAGTAAATATTTGGTATCAATTTTTTTGTTGTTTGGTTTTGGTATCAACTTTTGTTTCCTCTAATTTTAAACAGGAAAATCAGTATCACAGGCAACAGTATATTGCACATAGAAACAAAAATATTTTTGGTGGTTTGTTACCTCACCCTTCTGGGTACTATAAACTACCCAAGATGGTTATTAAGTCATTTCATATACATTAGACTAAGCAATGGCTCCTTATTTGGCTGCATAATGAAATCATTTGGATCTATTAAATGGCCTGATGCCAGGAGGCAGACCATTAAATCAGGATGTCTAAGGTTGCTTCCATGGTATCAATAACCTTAGGCTTTCTAGGTGATTCCAGTAGGCAGCCAAGGTTGAGACTCTAAGAGTTAGACCAGTTCTTCTCAACTCTGGCTAGAAAGTAGAATCCCCTTGGGCAATTGCTTAAAAATTGTGTAAAAATACTAATGCATTTCCCCCCAATTCTGTTTTATACAACTTATTCATAAAAGGCGACTGTAAAGAAAAAATAAAATTTAGATAACCTAGATCTCTGAATGATTGAGCTCCACTTAAGCAAAATTTTATTATGGTTCTGGTGTGTGGTAATGTTCTATAAATGTTAAATACAAGTCCTAATCCCACAGTGGATCCAAGAGAGTAAAATATTCTCCTTCTTGGAAATAAACTGTATATTTGAAATAATTATCTTGACAAACTATCACTTTCTGAAAATTGTCTTCCTAGGTAATTTACCTCAAATGACAAGCTTTGTATTTTAAGAGAATACTATATTTTAACTATATTTCCACACTATAATATTAGGCCCATATGTATCTCGTAGTGCTTTCATAATTCTTTCCAAGGAAGGAGACAGGAAACAAGATTATGAGACTAAGGATAAGATTTAAACCAACCTCCGTTTAGAAGTATAAATGATGCTATCGCAGCTCTGGGCCAGGAGAACACTGCTATTTTAAAAAAGAGCAATGGTGCTTTCTTTTACAATGGCAAAACATATACAGAAAGGACACCTAGTGAAGTGGCTAGAACATAAATGAACTAAGTGTCTAATGAAACAGAGGACTAGCAAGACATTTACATATATATTATTCAGATTTCAGGAGCTAGTAACTAAAATAACAAAAATCTCCTTTATGGTATAAAGCTATCCATGTTCTATTATGGAAAAAAATTCTCACTAAGCAAACCTCTTGAACTTTATTGTTATAAATAATTAATCACCCTGATGCATGTTTCAGTGTATTCTAAAGGCCTTCGATATTGTATTTAACTCCTCAAACCTCAAACATAGATGCAGCAACACCATGTTTTTTAAAATTAATATTCTTAATTTAAAATAGAAGACTTAGAATTTATTTAACTTGACTTTCCCAATTCTTATTCATCTGCTCTACTCCTTTTCTCTTCTCTTTTTCAGGACCATCTCAGAAAATAGTGTCACCTAAACAAGAACATGAAGACAGGAAACAGGACAAAGTCACAGATAAAGGAAGCGAGAGTGGGACTTCCTGTAATGAGCTCTCCACGTCCAGCTGTGACAGCCAGTCGGGAGCCAGCACTCCCCAGGACAACCCGCCCAACGCCCAGCAGGCCACAGCTCACCAGCCTAACACCTTAACTTTGGATCGCCCCTCCAAAAAGGCCCCAGTGCAGTGGATGCCCCCCCCAGACAAACGCAGGAACAGTGAACTCTTTCAGACGCTCATCAGCAAGTCCCGGGAAACAAATCTTTCCAAAAAGAAAGTCTGCGAGAAGCTAAGTGTGGAAGAAGAAATGAAGAAGTGTATTCAGGATTTTAAAAAAATCCACATTCCAGATTATTTTCCAGAGCGCAAACGCCAGTGGCAGTCTGAACTGTTGCAGAAATACGGGTTATAGTGACGGTCCCACCCTGCAGTGCCACCACCTGGCTGCAGCCCAACAGTGGTCGATTGTGATTCTTGCTGCTCTTCCTTTTTGTGAACAGTGGATGTGGACAATATTTTCTTTCTTTTTTTTTTTTTTTGTTTTTAGAAACATGATTTTTACAAAAGGGGGGAAATAAAATCAATAAGTGTTAAATCAAAATGGCCTATCCGATTCAAACCATTTTGCAAGAATGAAAGTGAAATGTGCATGATCAAGAAGCTTAGAATCTTGATTTTTTGAACTGTGGTCAACTGAACTTTTTTTTTCATGTATCAACTCACCAAAAACAAACCGTCCGATCGCGTCAACTAAAATGACAATGTGGATGAAGGAACATCAAGTAAAATTTTAGGTGATGGTTTTAGGATCCAAATCTAAAACTGTCTACATGTTAATGTAATAAAACAACTATTATTTTTGCATGAGCACAATGTTACAAATAACTCACAAGAAATAGGGAAGATCTGTTTGCTGCTTGGAAAGAAAAAAAAATACAAAAAATAAACTAAAAAAAAAAATTTTAGGCAAAGCCTATAAATGTAAGCTGTCTAGGAGACTGAATTTCCTTTGTTCTGGATCTGTGATTTTTCTGTATATGTGTACGGTGTTGATGTATGTTAAGATGGTGTAAATATGCCTTATACTGTTGTGTTATGGCACCAACATTTATCTATTAATGCTAGCTATGATTATTTCTGCAAAATGAGTCTTTTACATCAGGCTGTGAAGATTGGATAATGATGCTCTCAAAGATCCTATTATCATGTTAATCAAAATAATTGAGGGGAATGGTAAAGAGCTTTATGTATTTATTAAAAAAATGAAAATGTATTTGAATTCCTTAATTTCCATTGTCTCTTCTTTAAAAATATTCAGTTGTTAAATTGTCTTCAGTGATCTTTTCAGACTTAATGTGGAAAAGTTCAAACATAATTCAAAACAGAGACAGAGTCAGGTCCAGATAGCCTTGCTACTGATTAATAAACCCTTAGCCCACAACAGAAAACGACTTCATCTGGGAATACACTAAAATTTTATTCTGGCTGACAACCAGATTGAAAGCCTTTCCAGGAACAATTGGGAAGTGACCTCTTACAAATCAAGACACAAAAGTGCCTACTGTAAGCTAGAAGGTCAACCTTTATAAAAAGTGATTTCTTCCCAGTCGTATATATGGGAACAAGCTTTCCTATATCATAAGCCACACAATTTTGCCTCGCCTTCTCCACAGAAAGAAATATACCATGTAATTTTTTCTAAAGGATGGGCTGAGAGAGGGTAAAAATATTTTCAAGAATTATAAACTTCAGTCTGCTCTGTGGCTAGTTGCAAAGGAAGTTGGGTAGCATCCGTGATATCTTTTATTTTTTAATATAATAGGAAAAGATAAGCAACATCAGTTTTAAATTAAAAAAAAAAACCTATGTTTATTTTGCGTGTATTTTTCACTATATCATTATGTTTTAAAAAAATCACCTATAGTGGACTAGTAAAGTAAGCCAAGATATAAATTTTACCTTGAAAATCAGGTAGGCTTCAGAAAAAAGTCATTCTCATACTCTGCATTTCATTTGGGGAAGCTTGGGAGTCCCCATGTAGCTTGATGTAGCTGTAGCACACTGGTGAGTGGGTCTTCCCATGGTATAAGGTGCAGCAGTAAAGAGCAAGAGATGGGTATTAAAAGTATCTTGCACCTGCTTTCTTCTCCCAACACAAAAGTTCAAATCCAATTGAACGGAAAGAGTTTGATAACTGAGGACTATTTCAGACCATCCAATCTCTACACCCCAAGAAACGAGTATCTCTCCTTAAAATCCTTCTTAATAAATTACAATATATGTCCCGAACCATGATCCATTTCAACAATAGTCTAATGAGAATTATACCAAGAATGTGTCTCAAAGATCAACAACATATTTAAGAAGCACAAATTACTCCTTGATTCTTTTAGAAGGAATCTCACAGTCTGATTCTCTGAAATCATCGTGCTTTCCTACAGAGGCTGGACGCTGCCTGGCTGTAATTGGGATTACAAAGGTATCAAGGTTGGCAGCTAGAACAGACTCTCCCTTGATGGAAAAGATGACAAAAACCTTTAAGGGTAGTGTGGGCTAATATTGGTATATAAAACTCCCTTTCCAAAGATTCAGAAGATAAAATCAGATGGTCACCACAAGTCAAAAGGCTGGAATCAGACCTCGTTGAATATTTATTCTCCCCCCAACATTTACCTTTCATTTGGAATACAGCTGGCACTCAGTTTGCGACCTGATGTGGTTCTGTTGCTAGTTCAGGTTGAAACATTGAGTATGAAAATGAGAAAAGGAAATAAAATTCAATTGTGAAATTTTTGATGCTAGAAAAATGTAGACCTATTTTTCCTATTCTTTCTACTAAATACAATTAAAAATTCTAGACATTATATATAAGCAGACTTAAGAAAACTCTAAAATGGTGAAAGAAGGAAGGTATGGCTGGCTAAGGTATATAGGGTGGTGAGTTTCTGGGTTTTGGGTTTTTGGGGGTTTTTTGCCTCATACCCAGTAAATTTGGAGCAAATTAAACTGGTAACTCAAAAATACCAACAGGTGCAGATAAAATAAGCCCCAACAAAACTCTGCTCTCTCGAGTTAAAGGACTCAAAGGAATAGTAAGACAAAAGACTTTTATATGTAAACTTTTAAGGCTGGGCATAATGGCTCAGGACTGTAATCTCAGTGATTTGGGGGGCTAGAGTGGGACGATCACGTGCGGTCAAGATTTTTTTTTTTTGGCCGGCGCTGGGTTTGAACCTGCACCTCCAGCGTATAGGGTCGGTGCCTACTCCTTTGAGCCACAGGCGCCACCCCGTGGGGTCAAGAATTTGAGACCAACCAGAACAACATGAGATTCTATCTCTGAAAACAAACAAACAGATGTAAATATATATACACACACACATGTACATACATATATAAAAGCTGGGAGTAGTGGTGGATGCATCTAGTCCCGGCTACTTAGAAGGCTGCTGCAGAAGGAAATCTTGAGCCCAGGACTTCCCACAATAAGCTACTTTTAGATAATAACTGCCCTGCTTTTTTTGAGGGAAGGTGGATAAAATTGTATCAGTCATTTTAAGGTTCCTGACTAGTCATAGACTAAAATTCAAATACTTCATATGATATGTTACAGACCCCCAACAAAATGGCGAAGGTCTAATAGGGTGGTGAGTTTCCTGGGTTTTCTTTTTAAGGCTTCCGATTATTCATTGAATAAAATCCAAACACTTCGTTTGACACGTTACAAACCCCCCAAAAAGTGGCTCCATGCCCTTTTCCCTTTGTTGGGCAACAAAATATTCCAGAATATAATTGCTTAAAAAAGCAACCGTCTATTAGTTTGGAATTCTGAGATTGGCATTTTGCAGCTGGGCTGTTCTTCCACTGGTGACTCCTGCGCTTACTTCTCTGGAAAATCATAGTAAGTTGGCAGGAGCTGAATAATCAATAATGGCTTGACTCCGTGTCTCCCCACTGCCAGGGTCAGCCACAGAGCCTCAGTGTTCTCTGCATCTGCTCCATCATCCAGCTCAGATTGTATTCATATTGTGGTGGTGATCCAAAGAATGTTCAAGGCCTCCGAAGGCATGGAGCAAACTCAGACATCACTCTCCCTGTATTCGATTTAAGATGATGGAAGCAAGCCATTTCAAATTTAAGAGGTATGGAGCCATGCTGTAGTTCTCCCTAGAAGAACAGGAAAGAATCTTTGACCATTTGCAGTCTACTGTAGTTCCAACCCGCCCTTCCCAGATACACCTCCAGAAGACACCTTTACACACCAATTGCTGGCAATTTGCTATGACTCTACGTGTGCCCTAAAAGTAGCACCATCCCCATCCTCCAAAACCCAAAGGTATACAAACTTTTTCATCCACCTTTTAAAACCTTACCAATACTACATGCTTTAATTCAAATGACACCTTCTCTTCAAAGCTTTCAATAATTCCTCAGGGCAGAGTTAGCTATTAATCTTTCCATCCTCAGATATCGCAGATCACTTTTAAAACATCCTTGTCGTACATATCATTCACATTTCATGATACATAAGAATAAAGATACACATTTGCCTTTTTCCTTAGATCGCAAGATGTTTTACATAGATTCATATCTGACTTTTCTTTGAATGGGGGAAATAATCAATAGATGGTGCCTGGCACACAGTGAATAGAATGATTTTGGCAAATTAATAAACATCCTTTTCAATGCAAGAATCTCGTCAACAGTCCTTGATAGATATTCCTCCCTGTCTCCTGAGACTTGCTAAAAGCCATTTTACGTGTAAGTGATTTCAGGCTAAATCCCATTCATTGATCCCACATTGCTGTTCCCTCAGTGAGAGATTCCTCAAATGGGTATTTTAAAGATATTTCGCGGCTTGTTCCACGGTGGATGAATATGATTTGGGCATTTCCTGCTTGAGACGCAGTGACTGGGCCTGAAAATTATCTCTCCTCTCCTACAGTGTTTAATTATTGTTTGGCATCCAGTAAATATAACTTATGCCCCAGTATATTAGTAATTTTTTAGTTTAAATTAGGCAGAATTCATGAAAGAACAGTTGTATTTATTTTTTAAAAGATACAATTTGAAAGAGTTTTCTATGAAACCCTTAAACATCAAATCTATTTTCTCCACATGCACTCTTTCCATTCCCTAGTACTAAAAACAGTTACTTTGAATCCTAACAAATCCACACAAAGGCATTACACTCTTGCAGGGTTGGAAGGATCTTAAGCATAACATACATTTTCTATATTAATGATTTAAAGTAATCTATGCCTATTTCTACGGTGCCTCCTGTGGTCTAGCTACTTTGCCAGATATATCAAAGATACAGCAATAATAAAGATGCCTGTGAGTTTATAGATTTAATTTCGACCATAAGATGTGTACACAAAGACCATGATGCAGGGGAAGAGAGGGGTTGGCGGCAATAAAAGCACAAATATTGCTACATGGATTTAGAGGAAAAGACAGCTTTATGGTGAAAATGGAATGAGAGCTGGGACTTGAAGGAGAGAGGATTTAGATTTGTGGATATAAGGATGTTGAAAAGAGGACGGTGCACAGGAGAAAACAAGTCTATAAGTTTACACATGTAAGAGAACCACAGCTGATGAAGATATTCCAGAAAAAAAAAATCACGAAATATTATCGAACCTATTTTGAATACCAAGATATAATGAATATATATTTTTCATGTTGAAAAATGTATTAATTCTATTTCAGTAATAATCTTCATATTCAAGATTATGTTCCCAGGAGTAAATTTTTTTTATATACTATTTATTCTCTTTTTCTCTAGTTCCAGTTGCAGCACCAGGGTGCTAAGAGAGAGGTTAATGAACTATCCTTTAAAATGCTTTTAAGAAGACTAAACAGAAACTGATTGATTAACATCAATGAAAAGAAACAAGTGTATTAGAACTTAGATCTTTGAAATAATATTTTTGGGGGGAGATGTATCTGAACACTGACGTTGTTTGAACTGCCAGTGTGTGGTGATAATAAGCAGCATATTAATTTATAGTCAGTTTTATTGACATTTTAACATTATCTATCTTTGCTGCCTGTATCTAGGGCAGATTTGTCCCCTTATCCGCTTAATACATTGCAATTCGAAGCAGAAAACAGACAATTATGGTAGAATTTAGCAAGTGCTAAAGTAGAAGCACAGGAAAGGACTGCCTTGACTACAACTGCAAGTTCATCCAACTGC
Source organism: Perodicticus potto (assembly GCA_963574655.1). Taxonomy (NCBI): domain Eukaryota; kingdom Metazoa; phylum Chordata; class Mammalia; order Primates; family Lorisidae; genus Perodicticus; species Perodicticus potto. Next base: position 15,879 of record CAUYRH010135404.1, on the reverse strand, counting down.
AAGTTCATATAACTGCAAGTTCATACAACTGCAAGTTCATAAAACTGCAAGTTCACACCATCATCATTTCCACTTCAGCTGCAGCGTAACAACTACAATGGTCTCTGCCTTCAATCTTTTTCCTTCCAGTCCACCCTTCCTACTGCTAGAAATGTGATATTCCTACAACAAAAATTATTTACATCTTTATCTTGCTTAAATCTCCTCATTTCACTGTCTATTAAGGAAAAAAAGTCACAAACAACAATAGAACTAATAAAGTCCTCTATTTCCTGCCTCTTCACTTTCTCCAGGCTTATCACCATGTACACACACACACGCACACACGCACACACCCTTTTTTCTAGGTATTTCTAAGTACTTGCAATTCCCAAGTAGAATCTGCTGCTCCTTTCATTGTGCTCACCAATATAATATTTATTATGACAGGGACTGGATTTCCTAACACGTGTGCATGTTTTCCTGCACCTCTCTAACTAAAGACAAGAAATTTGCAAGCTGAGTCCTTACCTATGTAGTGATATAGAATAGAGAATGAGGATGGAATATGCACAGTACACATCCCATTCCTACATTTTTTTTCTCTTTCTCAGCTTGTTATTCAAGGCAGAAAAAGTAATAGAAATAGAATTTCACCATTTTGCAGACCCTAATGAAATAAAGGGCTTAAGTAATAGCCACCCACGGCAGCAAAACTTAGCATCTGAAAGGATAAGGGGAAACTCTATGATGGGTGGGTCACACTGATAGCATCTAATCTTACTGACAAATCTTAATATCATACCTAGGGAGACAGCAATAAATGTGTGCCTCCTGCTGTGAGGAGCTATCTCGCAGTACCACCTGTGATGTGTTTCTGCAAAAACGTTAGAGCCGAATCTGATCTAACTCTAGGTCTCTAGATCTAACTGCCAATTTGCTGGGAAAACATGGAATAAAGAAACTTCTGAAATGACAACAAAATGAGGCAGTCAGTAATTTCTAGGACGGGGATTCTATGTGTCAAATTACCTGTTCTCTTCCACAGTAAAAAGGCAAGGGAAAAATAGGAGGAGGATCTGTAGTCAAAGGATTTGTCCTTCTGTGTTATTTGGACAGCTTGTTTTAATATCGATTCTAATCAAACCAATGATAAAATCATCATCGTCAAGGAACCTATTCATCTCAAGTGACTGTTTAATGAGAATAATGAATTTTTATTTTCTAACAATGATATTGTAGATATGTTGAATAAAGTGTCCCTAAGAAACTCTCTGAAGTATTCATGGGTAAAAGAGATAACCTATCCAAGTTTACCTTTAACACATGTTTCCCATGTTGACAATCATCAAAGCAAGTCGGTGACACTCATGGTTTCTTTCTACTTTTGTGTGTGTTTGAAGAAACTAATAATAAAAAAGTAAGCACTTTTTAAAAGGACTTTGAAAACTGGAAGAATACTGACCTAAGGAATATCGTAAGGTAAAGTTGAAGCAGTTGAGAGCATTTTTGAGGTTAGTAAACATTGATATCAATGTATCCTATTGAATAGATTATTGGAGTAGGGCGGGAGTGTGGGATGGGAGCACAGAGAGTGTATATAAAAACAATTATCTATGTGCTCTTTTTTATCCATTAGTGGAATACAGAGGGTCAAGAGATGTAAGGGTATGGGAAAGTTATCAGGTAACTTACGGACCTTGCAACCTCTACTGGATTTTAAGAAAAGAAGTAAATAACATAATATATTGGAGATGGGTAATGGAGTTGATACATGTAATCAAAATATGATCTTGGAGAAAGTAGTTGGATATGAAATTTGGAAGGTAACTGTGGTCAGAAAAAGGGATTCTTTTAATTGATGATTTCAATAGTTCTTGAAGGGTATCCAAAAGGAACAAAATCACTCGACTCTACTTATTCTAGTTTTCTTAACTGAGGATTTGATTTACATAGTTCTGACCCTATTCCATGATTACTCTAATGCAGTGGTTCTCAACTTCCTAATGCCGCGGCCCTTTAATACAGTTCCTGCGAGTCACGACCCACAGGTTGAGAACCGCTGCTATTGACTCCCTAATGGCTCTTCCTATATCCTCTCAAGCAAACAATCTATCCCAGGCAACATAGCTCTTCATAAAACACTGTATTTATGCTATAGCTCCTTTCAAGCCTGGCAGGTGACTGCCTGTTGACTTCCACATCACTTCCAAATGCTCAGTCTGTCACTCCCAGTCCGAACTTAATTGACCACACCTTGTGCATTTCTCCTTCACCATTTCTAAATCCCATCACTCTCAGTTCCAATCAGACACATCCTCTGCTTATTTCTTTGCTTGTTTGTTTGTTTCTTCTGTTTTCTGAATTGGGAACACCCTTTCCTCCCTAATGTTTTACATCCCAAATCGTAATCCTTTCAAAACCCAGATAAACAGAATGAGAAAGAATAACTGGATAAATTCCAATCCTAGCTCAATCACTTCGTAGCCAGATGTAACATGGTGATAGTAGTAGTATTTATGCTAAGGATTCTTGTGAGAATTTAATATACATCAGGAAGGCAATTAAGACAACATTCAGCATTGCTCAATTTTTTTCAGTTATTTATGAAAAGTCTTCCTTGCCGTAATGATATTTACTTATTTGATTTCCTTTACCAAAGATGAAGAAAGGCTATATCTTTAAAAATTTCCACATGGTGCCTTAGATTTTGTTTCTTCTTATGAGAGAAGACTTATGACCACCACTAGTCTTGAATTGAGTATGTTTAAGTAGTATTTTGCAACATTACTTAATTAATGGTTATGATTAATAAAATATTAAATGTGCAACTAAATAGAAGTGAACAAATACATTAACGATGAGTGAATGAATGATTAAACAAAGTAGCATAAATTTGTAAAGCGAAATATTAGAAGAAATGAATTATCTCAAAATCCCAACTTGTTCTACTGAAGGATGCTAGATTTTCAGTCAGACTCCAGAAACTTCAGTGGCACACTTGGTTAGCACACGATATTTATATAACTGAGGCTTCAATCTTAAGATGCCTGAGTTATGACATGCCATTAAGTATTCATCACTTTTCTGTTTCAGAAAACCAAAGCATACATATTTCTCCTCATTATAACTGCCCCTTGTTTGCTAGAAAATTTAATTTGTTATATGAACTTCTAAGAAAATATGCAACTTTAGAGAGGTTTCAGAAACATGCCTATGCTTCACAGAGCTCTTCTATGTACTGAGGAAATTTTAAAAAGTAAATTCTGACACAAGTCAACAGTGACAGTTTAGATGCTTACCCATATAAAATACACTCAGTCTAAGATTCTAATCTATCTCTATCAATGTAGCAAAAACGAAATTATCAGGATGCAAATATACCTGAAAATTCTACTCAGGATTTTTGTGGGGTTATTACTGTCCCAGAGGTAATATTTCACGTAAACTTTTGTTTAGTGCTATGTCATATTATTAATTATGAACAATTTTGAATATATGTGAAAACTGACACCAAAGTTAATTTCTTCTCTAGTAAAATATTACTGTGTTTCTGTTATTGAAATAGACTTACCTTTTAAAGTATACAATTTAGTGATCATTAGTATATTCGCAAAGCTACACAACCGATACTAGTATCTAGAGCATTTTCTTCATCCTACGAAGAAATGCGACATCTTTAGTTGTCATTTACTGGATCCCTTTCTTCCTAGGCAGCTCTGGCAACCACTGATTACCTTTTGATCTCTACAGATTTGCCTAGTCTGGGTATTAGATAGATATGAATTCATACAATAATGACCTCCTGTATGGAGGATCTAATGCATAATGTTTTCAAGGTTTATTCATGTTGTATTGTGAACGAGTAGTTTACCTTTGTGACTAAAGATATTCTACTATAGGGGTCTATAGCACCTTGTTTATTCCTTCTTCAATTAATGGACATTGGAGATGTTTCCACTCTTTAGGTCGTATGAATAATGTCGCTATGAACATTTGTGTACAGGTTTCTGAATGGATGTATGTTTTCATTGCTTTGGGGCTTCCATCTGGAATGAAATTTCTGGGGCATATGCTAACACTATGTTTAACTTCTGGAAAAACTAACAAAATGTTTTCAAAGTGGCTATGCCACCTGACATTTCCACGAGCAACTTTCTAGAGCTCCAGTCTTCTCTGCATTTTCAGCAAAGCTTATTATTTTTCTGTTTTTCTTAGACCTATCCTAATGGTACAAAGTGGTATTTCATTGTGATTTTGATTTACATTTCCTTAAAAATTAATGATGTTGAGTATTGTTTAATAAGCTTTTTGGCCATTCGTATGTCTTCCTTAGAGAAATGTCTATTCTAGTCCTTTGCCTGGTCTATAATTAGATTGTTTGTCTTCTTGTGGTTCAGCTGTGAGAGTATTTTTAATATATCCTGGATATCAGATATCTTTGCTTTTATCAGATATATGATTTGTAAATAAGTCTTCCACACTTTGCCAACAGGTTTCGTGTGCAAGTGAGGGCATGTCTTCAACATTCAGGCAGACAAATTAATACTTCACCTTGGCCTTCACTTACAGCTTACTCAGAGGCTGAAGGTCAGCCAGCTGTGAAAGCTGAGGCCTTTGCAGGTCTCTCTTGGGCATATATGAAACCATGCATACGTGTGTGGCTTTCTAGATTCCCAGAAATACCCGAGAACTTTTTGAAGTCTTCTGCGGACATCTCATTCCTCATTTTTTCTTTTAATTATTTTGATCATTCTATTGTTTGTGTGAACTGTTATCATTGTGACAGGTAGCTGTGATAGTAAACAATCGCCACTGATTATTTCCCAAACTATTCTGAGTTGAAGACTGTTCATAGCGTGGAAGGTTTGAGTCAGGTCAAATAAAAACAGGGCTTGCAAGTTTCTAAGAAACGATGGAAATTGCTTAGAAGGAACTCCAGACCGGTTTCATTCTCTTCAGAAGATGCTGGCTGTTGGTTCTCAAGGCTATCTCAGAGCTAGGGAGAGGGGTCTGGGAAGAGGACAAAATAAGATGCCACAAAGTGCACATTTCTTACTGAGATTTTACTATTTTTCTTAAATAAAGAATCCCTTAACTATTATAAATGTTTGATTAATTTATAGAGTTTTAGTAAAGTTGAGTTCAGCCAATACTTCACAGCTTTTTCAGAGGAGTTTTGTGTGGTTAATTAAGGAGGTACAACCTAGGCAATATAGTGAGATCCAGTCATTAAAAAAACAAAAAAATTTGACTGGCTGTGGTGACATACACCTGCAATCCCAGCTCCTCAGGAGGCTGCGGCGGAAGGTTTAATTGATCCGAGGAGGTTGTGGTGAGCTATGACAAGGCCACTACCCTCCATCCTGAGTGACAGAGAAACATTTTACCTCTTAGCAAAAAAAGGAGAGAATAGTGAGAACACATCTCACAGCAAATACACTTAGTAGACAGGTACTTTCAACCGTATAGTGAGTTGCAATGTTTTCAGACTCCAATTATTAAAGTGTAGTTGCTCAGTTAGGATGGAAGCAGCCCTCCATGGATGTAAAGCCTGAGAAACATTTGAGGCATGCTTTACTATGAGAGATACTTTAACCAACATGGCAGAGATCTACAATAGCTTTCAAGGTCCCATGACACTGCCGCGCAACACCAGCATTGGCTCAAAGCTTGTAAGAGAGAAGCTGTGCTTTAACCTAAGCCGTCACTGTATCTGTCAAAGTCTTGGGATTTTATGCTTTGAAGTCCAGTAGTGGAAGCACCCACTACATCTAGCTCAAGTATGCGGTCTGATAAGGTAGGATGTAGTAACTTTCTGAAGGAGAGGGGGAATTACGCTTCATGTTCTATCCCAGCAAGACATATCAGTTGTCATTCACGTGGCAAATCATGTTTACGTTTGGAAGCATTTCTAAGCTACATTAATAGGAGGACAGGATTTTTGGAGGCCCTTATTCATTCCTGATCTATCAGCATTTTAAAAATTGATATAATCTTAGTGTTTGTCTTTTTTCTGAGGAAATGTTTTCATAAAAAGAAAATCACATATTTCCTATGCACAGAAAACCTGTCCTCATCCCGTGTTAGTGAAGAGAATCTTACAGTCAAGTCAATCCTCCAAAAGCACCAATTCAAATCCAACAGTTTGACTCGTATGGAACAAAGACTGTAGGAACAATTATTTTCCTCTTGAGTTATATGTTTCTCCTTGATTTTATCACTCTGTTGATTGTATTAAAATCCTATGATGAATTATGTAGTATGCAAAATTAGAGTGCAGTAGAAGAACAGAAATCAAAGGATATATGATATGTTGAAAGTTATATTTCTCATAAGTAAAAATACTATCAGTTCTGACCTAATGATAATAAAATACAACTGAATGTTAGATCTAGATTTTCTTTGCTGAGCAAAGAACAACAGTAATCATCAAAAATCCCTTTTTCATAGCTGCCTTCAGCCTTCTAGAGTTCCTTGCATTCCAAATATGCTAATAATCCCTTCCCTTAGCACTGAGAAGTTATGGGCCTGCATGACGGAGGCCCACCCTGAAGCTCTCACATCACGCTAAGCAATGAATCCAATCACTTCAAAGAGGCTCATATCTTGCTCTTGATTAAATCAGGCTTCAGTAAAAAGTTTGCTGTTTAGAATAGTCACCTTGCTCAAAACACTTGTCAGTGGAGGATTTATTTAGCTTGGCCAAAAAAAAAACAAATAAACAAAGAAAAAGAACTATTAACAGAAACAAAAGCACCAGTACCCACTAGAAGTGGAGGTTCAAAGCTTTGGTTTATGGGTGAGGGTCTGGTTGACCCATAAACCAAGGCTTGACCAGGGCATATGACTGGACTGATGGGCAACAAGAGAGCATAATATTCTTTTAGAATTTTTTAAATAGTCCGTTTCAATTTGAAGCCCAAAGAAAATGTTGTTGGTTTTGTTGTGCTATCAAAATCACTTGCATATTTGATAGGCCGCCTTCCCTCATTCCCCTCGTGACCTTCACAACTGCTGATGTTCACTTGTTTGAGCTGGAGACAGTACAAACATCGTGTAGGATAGGAGCTGTACACATATAGTGTTGTCAGTAGCTCAGCATAAAAGTCTGAATCTACCTGTGCATAAGACACAATTAAGTCGATCCAATCTCAAACCCAAATATTCCAAATTATGAACAACTCTTCAGTGAAAATGTTTTCTTGCCACAAGGGGACATGGAAAAAGGAACTGTGCCATAAATATGCTATTTATATTCTGCAATCTCTCGTTGTAGTCTTATATAACGAAAATTTATCATCTTGAGGGAACGTGTAAGTCATTGTTTCTAAAACTGACAAAAAGGCAAAGCATCATTAAATCACTTAATGCTCTAAATGTTTAACTGAAAATCTTCAAACTATTTGTTTTAAAGCAGAGATTCCTAGAGTCTTCTGATTTGAGAGTAGCAATCACCTGCAATTGGAGAGTAGATTGTATCTGTCCTCCAATTAGGTGGAAATGTCCATTCACATGTGCCATTGCCAGTGTTTGGATTCTGAGACAGAAGCATCTATAATGCAGTAAGGACACAGTAGAAATTTTCCCTCTAAACAATTAAAGTTTCCTTGCTGCCCTACTCTCCCCTTTCACTACATGCATCCCCAGGTCTGTTCATCTGCTCTCTATCTGCAAAACATCGTATCTCATACGTGAGTCTTTCCACCAAGCACTGTGAGTATAGGCAATGCCCCATAGGTTGGCATTATATGCTTGTCATATTGGCTTTTAAAGTATATTTTTTACTTACTTAATAAAAAAAAGGCAGAATAGAACCATTCATTCTTACTTATATTTCTTCTTACCGTTTTGTTTGTACATCTCTCCAATCATTGCTACCTTTTATTTGCTCATTTTCTTTTTTATGATTTTCTTTTACTACCAAATTAAACATTGCTGCTATGATCATGAGCAGGAAGGGCACGGTGGCCTCACAAAGTTTATCCTCAGTAAATAATTCTGGGCGCAAATAAAGCTAACTAAACAGAAGCACAAATACCCCAGGGGCTATGTGCACCTCAAGAAATCTGGACAAATAGTTTCCCAGAAGATACCTGGCCCTTCCTCTGAAAAATGAGTAGGAGTTTTTCAAATAAGGGAGTGAAGAGATGCCTTAATGCTTTTGTCAAGAGAATGGTATTTTCAAATTCAAGAGAGAGGCTGCGTGAATGAGGAAGATACCTGGAAAGCAGAAGGTGGAGAGATGAAGCTGTTCAGATCCGTGAGGCCCTAATCACAGTGAGCCTCTAAACCATCTCAAAGACTGTTTAGAACTTTTCGAGGGACAATGGGAAGCCGATGAAAGTTTAGAAACTTGAGAAAGAAAACTTTCTATACTATCACTTTGTTTGGAGAGGCAAGTAAGAGTCTGTGCATGACCAGTTGGAATTCTGTCACAGTAGTCTAGGGGAGAAATCACGGACGGGGTGGAAAGCACTGGGAATGGAGAAAAGTGAGGTAATTGAAAAGACCCAGGGGTGCTGGGCATGTATTCTTTTCTTGGGGTATCCACACATATACGATACAAATGCCTCTGGTGGGTTTAACCCTTCTATAAGCCTTTTATAACTGCTATAAGCTACTTTGAAGTAGGAATTCAACAGTTAAAAAAAAGAGCTGGGGATGCGGTTGGAATCTCAGCTCAGTTAATCACCACCTGTCATCACATCTCGTCACCTTTTGAAATTAGCTCTTCTTAGGTTACATACTAAAGATACACAATATCTTCGATCTAATGTACACACAAAGTATTTTATAAATTATATATAAAAATATTACTTTTATTAGCAGAAAGTAAATTCAAATAGATTATTTAGTCTTAATAGTTTTGTACCTGGAGGAAGACAGGTGCATAGACAGGGAATAAATTATGCTTAAAGAGGCATTTGTGAAGAGGGGGTTTAATAGTGCACTGCACATTCTAAGTAACACTCTGTTGAATATTTCACCTTTTTGTCACATCAGATGTCTGCGAATCCCATTTGCTTGCCCAAATCAGTTTGAAGGCTGGTGTTGCAGGGTCTCTCTTTCAATCTCATATCATGTGGACATCAACACATTTCCTTTGCCTCAAGTGGAAGCTAAACCAGCACCATCCGTCTGCTGCATCTGTAGCACATACACAATTTATAACATGCATCTCCAGGGCCATAAAAACCAACGCCCAGTGGTCCATGTGTCCCCAGCTTAGTGCACATATACTCTTCATACAATTGTATACTGGTGGCATTGATGGATCTTTAATGATGGGCTAAAAATTTACAACTGCCTCTGACCTAAATGATTCTATAATTACCTGGCTTGTGTCTATATTTTCTGAGCTCCCAATCAGGAAATAACCTAAATAATTAAGGATTGACATTGAGTCTTTCCATTTAAGTCACTCTTTGCTGCAAGTGTAATTCTCCGTAGCCACACAAAAACATCCTTCCATTTATTATCTGAGAAGATGAGGCCATTGGAGTGTTTCTCTGAAGTCCACTAACCAATCTATGTGATGGATTTCAAAATGTAGCAAGGCTTGGGAAGGGGACATCGGTTTGTGCATAAAAGGCTATTCTTTTCTTTTCCTACTAATAATTTTTCTTCTTTCTTAAGGGAGCCTTGTGCATTCATTTCAGCCTTTCATTCTGTAAGGCACAGGCCAAAGGCAGACAGTCCTTTGATCCTAAAATGTGCTGGTTAATGTCACTGGAGGCCATGGTGAAGGGTTTATTGTGTGTGTTTGCTTTTCCTTCCCTGCTTGACTGTGCTACATTATTCATGGTCACCTTTAGTCCATCTGGCAATACTTCTTTTTTGTTAATCCCTTCCTCCCCATGCATGTGATATCATCCCCAAGTTTAGAATGTTTTTTTAACACCCTCTGGTGCAGAAAGCAACTAATGAAAGGCATTTGGTGGAAACTCGATCCCTAGTCTCCTGACTACCCTGAGAGCAGAAACCAGCTGCCTGCACAGAAGTGCCATGGAATCTGCTCACCTTTGTGGGGTTTGACTTGTCCTCAGGTGTGATTTCTAGTCTGATTCCCAGACAGACACAGCTCATCATTTTCCACAGAAATTCACATAGCCTCTATTTAAGTGGTCTATAAATGGTAGCTTGTAGATAGATGAGAAGCATTCTGGGGCATGTTATGGTTATGCCTCATCACCTTGATCCTTGTGGAATCTGATGTATCTATTAACTGAGTTTTGTGAGGTGCCCTTTACATTTTGAACTTTATTACTAAATATTCTTTGTTGTTTTTTAGAGAAATCATTAGAATTTGCTTTTCTGTAGATGGCATCATAAACATGATAGAACATGAATGACATACTATCCTAAGAGTGAGAACTTTGCCTGTGCTTTAACTCATTTACTGTTTCAGCCAGATGGCCACTGGGACATTTAGGGGCCTTTAACATATATCGAAAGGTATGATTAACTTGCTATAATTTTTCCTAATGTTTGTTAATCAAGTAGTTATCAAAACAATCTTCATATATTTACCATTTTTAGCCTCCTTGCCTTAAGAGCATAATGAATCCTGAATCCTGAAGCTGAGAAGCACAAAAGGACTTTGGTGTTTTACACAGTGTGATTTGAGGGGCTCATGGCAGACCCTACTATCGCAATATGACAAATCTCAGCTGTGCTGGTTCCAGTGTCTGGAATTTTGCCACTAGAAATTCATTCCCATCTCCTTTTACTATGTAATTAATAGTTCTTCTTTTCTCTTTAAACTTGCAAATAGAGGAAATTAAACTGTTTTATAACAAAGTGTGAGAGACGTAGGTCATTTTCTTTTCTGGCAAGAAGGAGACAGGTAGAGTATAGGGAACCTGTGTTGTGGTGGTGGAAGGCCAAGGTTGGGAGAGTGGAGTCGAGTTGCGCCTGAACCACCCTTGGTCTATTTCATACCGTGTGCATTAAACGAGTGGCCTTGAACCTAATGGCAGTCATCTGGTTCTGCACTAGTCACGTTAAAAGAAAAATCCCAATGATGGTGCTTGTTCTCGGCTGTTTTTCAGTCTTCCTTGTATTATGTGGAATCCACACAATGAATATTTCAGAGCTTTCTCAGTTAACCTATCATCTTAAATTTGAGTATCACCTTGTTGTGCCCTTGTTGCCCTTGTTTCCTCTCAGAGCACCTTTCCAGCTGGGATCACTGTGCCAGAGGGTCCTTAGATAATCCGGCCTGGGCAGGCTTAGAGGGTTTCTTAGACATTTGCCATGAGGCAATGTTTCCTTCAGTTAGGAACTCACGGGCTCTGCACACTCTTCCCGTGAGTCCACGTGACTGTGAAACCAAGGCCATTCCATTTCTGAGGAATAACTTATATAATTTGTAATGGGGGGGAGGGAACGAAAGAAAACATAATCCTTCTTCCATGTTTCCATCATTCTCCGTCAAGAAAAAATTCTGTTTGCTTTAAACTCAATGGTGTATCTTTTAAGAAACAGAATATCCTCACACCTTTTCATGCACCAAATGATAAATGATGTAACTACACATTATATTGTTAATCGTGGAAAGAAAGCAAGTGACTGATAAAGAAAGGACAGTGAATAAGGCTTGCCCTTTGACCTTGCATGTGGAGGGTCTCCCTGGGCTGCTGTCATCCATTCAAAGGAAACTGTTGGTCAGAGGTCTGGAAAAGAAGTGGGTAATATTCGCCTCTTATTTAATATTATCACAGGTAGAAAATGAAATGATTGTTAAAGCTGATATTTGTGGCTCAGATAAGCAAATCTTCTATTTAGTCACTCAATGCCTTATTAAAAAAAAATCTGAAGCCTTGTCAAAAGAAAAAAAGTCTTCCCTAATCTTGAGGGAAAAAAAAAATTCTAAAATAATTATTGTGTGCTAAGTACATATATTTACTGTATATTTCTTTAAACACTTCTGCCAATTCCACTGGTTTTGAAAAACTTTGGTTTTGAAAAACTTTTAGTTTTTTCACTCAAACAAACTATATGCTATTCTGTTTGAGAGATTCACGCAATCTCCTTATATTTCTATAGTATGATCAGTTTCTTCTGTAGGGAGTTATTTATTACTAATTTTCTCAGGAGTATCTCTGAGGGTATTTATTATATAGGTAAACTCACGTAGCCTTTTTTCAGAAAACCTATGAAAAGTTCTAATTTTGCATAGTTTGGAAAAAATGAAGTCCAAATACTCACAGATATAGTATTAATCTCCATATTATTGACTTTAATGTTAATTTTGCAGCATATCCATACAACATTGCCATTAGTACAGGAGAATAACAGAACTAATGTTTTACTGGTTTTGAGACTGACAGTAGATTAGAGTTGAAGATCACTCAGTGTGAGGATGACACACGTTCTTCTTCTAATATAGTCCTCAAGTGGCTGCCATACTTTCCCCTGATTAACATTGTTTTCTGTCAGGACATAACAGCTCTGGACCATACTATGGCTCCTTGTCCTTTTGTAGTTCCAAAACTTTTCATCTCTGTATACCCTATACTACAGTTAAACAGGCTTAATCATATTTACAATCATGTACGCATTTAGCTCATTCTTATCTTGCTGTCATATCTCAAAAAGGCTAAAATCTACTCTCTCTATATACATATACATATAGGTTTATATGCAATAATATTTGCTATAATAAAACAGTTAATAAATTGAACTGAAGGATAAACAGGATAGAACTGAGGAAATGTGTATCATTAAGGAGAAATAAAAAATAAGGCAGCAGTTACTAATCAGAACCACTAATAGACTTAATTCATGGTATCAGAAAGTAGCTTGAATTTGGAAAAAAATCTAAGCATACCTGAATTTAAACATCAAATCCAACACATGTTTATTGAGTGCCTACTGTGTGTTCATGTTTCCACACATTCCATAAGTTTAAATATTTATGGATTCCTAATATGTACATATATGCTTAGGATTATTATTATTATTTTTTGACACAGAGTCTCACTTTATTGCCCTCAGTAGAGTGCTGTGGCATCACAGCTCACAGCAACCTCCAGCTCTTGGGCTTAAGTGATTCTCTTGCTTCAACCTCCTGAGTAGCTGGAACTACAGGCGCCCAACACAAAGCCCAACTGTTCTTTTATTATTATTAAATTAGGATTACATAAGTTGCAACCTTCTTTTTACTTTGAGTCATTTAAAAGAAAATTGCTCCACCTCGGTAAATAAAGAACTAGCTGCTCTTCTTACAACTGTATGATGTTCTATAATTTTAATGTATTGATGGTTATTTAGTGTGCTTTTAGTCTTTTTTTTTTGTTGTTACATATAATGTTGATAGAACTCTTCTTGAGAGAATATAACAATATTCTCAAATTTTATTTCCTTGAGATAGTTTTCATATATAGAATTTTGAGTTAATGGGTATATTTGACTATAGTTTTAGTGTATCTTGCTAAATTAATTTCAATGGATGCCATGGCTATGCTTAGTAGCAGCTGTTTCCTTACTGCTCATCCACATGTGATATTGCCAACTTTTTAAATTTTGTTTCCACTCTGATGGTAAATATATTCTATGGCATTGTAATTTGCATGTCCTTTAGTAATTATTATTTGTCTTTAGCACAGTAAATCTGAGCATACGTATTTCCGTTTCACCAACCTTTTTCCCTGAACCATAAGTAATATTTTTTCTAGTTCAGCAGTCATTTCTTTAATATTTTGGCAAAGTCTATGTGAAGAAGGCTTTATGCTCTTTCGCCTATATATCTATCCTTTTTATAAAGAAGTGGGGGAGGGAAGATGCTCAATTTGTATTCTTCTTTTCTCTCCCAGAGTCCAAAACATAATTCTGTGTAAATAATTTCTGTGAAATAGAAAGCTTGTTTATCTAACTTACACAATGATCATCTCTTGGAATATCATTATTTCTATTCTAATCATTCTCATCCTACCTGGCCAAGGGACATAGGAAAATAAATAATTAATAAAAGTCTGATTTCCAAAATGTACTCTAAAACACAACTTATGCATGGTGTTCACAATGTGTATGTTTGTATGACCTGTATTTTGTAAAATTGCATGCTTTTTATAATTGTGTCATAATTACTTATATACTTTGAATATATATTGAATGTATACACATATGTACATAAATATATTAGTAATATATTCACTGTTGTTTTAATAGCATTACTCATTTTAGATAGCAATTTCATTTGAACTCCAGTATTTATGCATAAATACATTAACTGTAAACAACCCCCTTATATAAATGCATCACTAATCATCTCCTTTTAATTTTATTTTAGTCTGTCTTCTTTGGTGCTCTGTATCTCAGAGTTGATAATTCTTTCTTCCCACATCACATGCCCTGTCAACATTCTTGTGTCTGAGTAATTTTAAATGAAATCCTACTGATCATCACTTGCTTAGTTTCATATACTTTTATTGGCACTAGGATTATTAGGCTTTATTTTGTATGTGTAAAATAAGAAGAAATCCTTTGAATAACCACTCACGACCATCAGCATTGTGCCTGTATTACCTTTCATTCTTTAAAAGATTTGTTTAACTAAAGTCCTGAGAATATTGATATTATCCATATTTCTTCTCTTCTGCTATAGCTGATAGAGGTTAATTTATAGAGTAACATTTATAGATTTTTAAATGCAGAAAAGATAAATTTAATGAAAAGAAAAAAGTTGTGTCCAGGGATGATAGCAAACCACTGGCCAGAGCCTCCAGCAATCAGAACGGATGTTGGTTCTGGTGCTGGTTAATGGCATGGAACTCCTGATTGCATCTACGCAATTTAAAAATTTCAATCATGATAAAAATGTAAAATATCCAGCCAAACAATAATTTCTTAAAGCACAATGTTAAATAAAGCTTTTAATAACATACATCCTTAAGTGTTTCCATTCTCTTTTCTGTATTGGATCATGTGCATATTCTAAGATACCAAGATTCATCAAGCAGTACTAAAGTGTCCTTTCCATTAGAAGCCTTCCCCATCTAATGCCTAAAACTGCATTGATCAGTGTGAAAAGTGGGAGAAAATATTCCTATGGGGACCTACAAAAATCTGGATTCTGAAATGAAATATAACAGGACTTAAAAACATTTATGGCTGGTATGTATGAATTTTAAAAAACCTTTGAGAAATAAATTTAATTACTTAGAGATGATAAGCATTAGAATTTTCAACCCTTTCTCTTAGAATTATTATTTGGATTTTCTATTTTAACCTGATTGTTAACCCAATTTAACTGGTTTTTAAAAAGAATTTTATCTTTCATGCAAGTCTGCCTAATTCCTTGTTTTCATATCACCTGCAGGATAAAGACAAGAATATTTTCCTAAAAAAAGGTTGACCTCAAGCAAGAATAATTTTACTTTCTTTTTTCAAAAACTATATTTTTCAAATTTTGTGTCTCACATTATTAGAGTTTCTGATAATCATTTTAATTATTGATATTATTGTATAATTTTGTGTCATTTTGAAACAATTGGTCTATTCTTAATTTTTTATCTTGTCATTATCTTTGCGCAAAATTTGACAGCTCTTTCATCTTAATAATTGTTAACATTGGTCTCATATCAAGTTGTGGAGAATTGTGTAATCCAAATACAGATTATGGAACATGTGTCCAAAACAAACAGTGATAATTAATTTGCAAAAGTTCAGCTGGTATCTACAGTTTATCTAACACATAGATAACTTCTTTTAGACTCTTTGTCATTTACCCACTTGTTTTCCTTTTTTTTTATTTTTAATAAAAGCTTTATTGAGATATAATTCATATGCCATACAATTCATTCATTTAAAGTATACAATTCAGGAATTCTGGGAAGATGGCCAACTAGTAGCAACTCTCGGCAGAGGCTCCTGAGCAGAGGAAGAAAAACTGGA
>CAUYRH010135403.1:0-44095 GCA_963574655.1 Perodicticus potto | reverse complement strand
TATATAAGCTGCATTATAAAAAATAAAATTTGAGACCTTGATCAGATTATAGACTTGGTCTCCTTCTCTGTGTCTGGTTTGTCTCTCATCCAGGTTGACTTCCCCTCGGGCCCTTGTTGAACCCCCCGCTGGCCGGGGCATAAATTTATGTACCTAGAAGAAATAACATTAACAATTATGGCATTACTATTAAGGTAATTAAAAGGAAGCTATGAAATGTCATATTTTTGCTACGATTATCACATACATTTAATGTTTGTGTATGTAAAAAATCCAGAGCAGAACTATGTAAGGTCATCCATAATCTATCAAAATAGAGATATAGCACCAAAATTGGATATGAGCAGTGAAGAATTTTGTCAAAGCTATAAATTCATTTTTTTTAAATTGCCTGAAGACTTGCCACAAACCTGTCCTTGGTACAAAGTATAGCTGAAGAATAAACACCAAATGTCCAAACCCTACTTTCTTCTGGGGAAGGAAACAAACTACTCAGCATTTAGAGCAGTGGTTCTTAGCCTTCCTAATGCCGCAGCCCTTTAATACAGTTCCTGTAGGTCATGAGGACAGCAGCTTTAGAGTATACTGTCTCTAGACAATAACTCAAAGATTATGAGAAAGTCAGATCACTATAATTATTAGCACTTCTCCCTCTCAATAAGAATAGAGAGAATGGGTAGGAGTATCATTTCTATGCCATTAACTTGAAAATCCTCAGTTCAGATTATTAGCATAAAAAGATACACAGAAAAAGAGAAAGTAATCCTGAAGATTTGAAGTGATTTACTGAATCTAATTAGTGACAGAAACAGAATGAGCCCTGGTCTTCTAACCATCACTGTAGAACTCAGTCTATTTCCTTATGCGGAAATTGAATAAAAGCCCTTGGCATTCTGTACTCTTTGGCTCTTGTAGGAATCAAATAAAGGAGATTCAAGAAGGAGCTCTGTACATTGTAAACCCAGTTCACAATAAAGTAATGTAGAATTTAAAAGAAAAGTCAAATGGTGACAGTTGTTCCCTGATTTACAATCTGTACAGGTCAAGGGCATAAACTTTAGGAGAGAAGTCATTATGTGGTGCAGGAGACATATACTGTTGGTTGCCCCTGTATTGATTCTGAGGAATGAGTACCTTAGCCACAGTGTGGCAGATCCACGAGACGCAGCTGATGCACGGTTCTCCTCCTTCAGGCATGACAGGGCCCATTCTTTTTTCCTCTACCACCTGGGAGTGATTCAGGCTGAAAAGAGGTAGAGTTACCAACTTGAGCTCTATCTTCTCTCATCCTCATTTTTCAACCACACTGCACACATGATACTAAACTCTATTCTCTTCAGCTAAGTTCTGTTTCCTGGGAACAGCCAGGTACAATTCAGCCCAGCTTTTAGAAAAATCCATGTTGAGCTTCAGTAATCCCCTACATGCCCTTCAGGAATATGAATCCTGTTAAGAGATGCTCAGAAATAGGTAAAAGTTAAGTCTCTGCCCATAGCAGATGGCCAATAAGAGCTTTAACCAACCTATTGTCTGACGAGAAAGTAGCACCAGGTTCAAATTATGACTTACCACTTTCAACACAGAACACACTATTATTCTCATGTACCATATGCTATGAAAGTGTATACATATCATATAGTACAATGAAAACAGTACTAAATTGTGTACTGTGTTTTGTGTTCAGCTACTAGCTTTCTCTGTGACTATGGACAAATCACTAAAACTCCCTAGGTCTCTTTCTAAAATAAAGAAGTCCTAGATGATTCCTTAGATTTATTTTAGTCCTGAAGATCTGACTATTTATGAATAACATTGAGAATAATGTGAAAATTTTACACACACACATTCACATCTACATCAAATGAGTGATTTAACAATAAAACAGATGTTTGCAAGATGTACTGATCAAAACTAAATTACTCCCAGTATAAATATACATATATGTACACGCACATGGATTTCACTAAATACAGTTTGCATATTGCTGCAGCAAAGGAAGAGCATAAAAGTATATTTCTGTCAAGTTTTTCCTTAAGAACTGCTTTTATTTTTTCTTCTTTCTGCCTTTCCTTCCTTTCTATAATATAGTATGGATTTTAAGAACACACAATCAGCCAGATTGATTTCAAAGTCAAGGTCTGATACTATAGAGATGCATGACCTTAGAAAATTATTTCACTGTTCTGTTCCTCTTTTAAAATAATTATAATGGTACTCACATTAAAAAGTAGGCATAGGGATTAAATGGTATTATATGTGAAGCTCTCAAAACACAAGAAGAACTTTATACGTGTTATCTCTTGAGTTTAATTACTATATTGTATATGAATAGCTATTTAGTCTTTACAGGGGAAGATCAGAGCTGGAGGAAAAACAAAATAATTTGATGAGAAGCCCAGTGAGTGCTGTGCGTCCATCATCTACTCAGGTAGTAATTTGGGGCAGGCAGTTCAAATCTTCAGCTATTATTCAGAGAGAGAGAGAGAGAGATATGCTAGAGGTTTACACCTGTCAGGCTACCTACATAGATTTCATGTCTAGAAATAGCTGATATTAGCCATGAACCAACATTGTGCTTTGTGAGGAAGGAAGATGTCAAAGACCAGAGCTTTCTTTCTGACACTCAAGTTTTTATTCAGCTTTATTGAGCTATAATTGAAGACAAGGAGTTGTATACATTTAAGGCATGTGATTTAGTCTTTTGATGTAAGTGGACCCTGTGTAATGATTTCCACCATCAAGCAAAATATGCATCCCATAGGTACCGTGTGCGTGTGTGAACAGTTATGAATATGTGTGTTGGGGGGGAAGGAAAATTTATGATTTATTCTGTCAGAAAATTTTCAGCAATTTTTATTATAGTTATCAATGCTATACATTAGATCTCTAGCATTTGCTGATCTTATAAATGAAAGTTTGTACCCACTGACTAGTATTTCCTATTTCCCCCACTTCTAGCTGCAGGCAATCATCATTTTTCTCTCTGTTTCTTTAAGTTTGATTTTATTTTTAGTGTAATATTTTTAGGTAATTTTTCTTTCTGTTAACACTTGCTTTTAAGGAAGAACTTAAAATAAAAGAACCAGTAGTGGAAAATACTGAAAAAAGACGCCAACAAAGTAGAAAAGAGAAAGAAATGTGTGGTTTCACAAAAGTCAAAGTTCAGGCTCAGCACCTGTAGCTTAGTGGCTAGGGCACCAGCCACATACACCAGGGCTGGTGGGTTTGAACCCAGCCTGGGCCTGCTAAAACAATGATAACGATAACAAAAAAATAGCTGGGTGTTGTGGTGGGCGCTTGTAGTCCCAGTTACTTGGGAGGCTGAGGCAAGAGAATCACTTAAGCGCAAGAGTGTGAGGTTGCTGTGAGGTGTGATACCACGGTACTGTACCAAGGGTGACATAGTAAGACTCTGTCTCCAAAAAAAAAAGTCAAGGTTCAAAGTTTTTAAAAGGAGGTACTTTGGGGTCAAGTTATGCAGATTTATAGCCACATAAAGGCTGACAAAAATAAACCATTACATCTGAGAATACAAAGATTACTGCTAACTTGTGAGAGAGCAGTCTTGAAGAGATGATGAGGCAAGATTTCATTTGGCTAAGGAGAAAATGGGAAGTGAAAAATATGAGTTAGGGAATGTAGATAACTATTTCAATATGAAGCTCATAGCCTCATAGAGCTAAGAACAGGAACACAATAATCTTGGTATATATCAAGGGAGTTCATGAATTTTGAGGTTATAACTAAACATTTTGCACTGTTCATCTTGGAGAATTTGTAAAACAATGGTATGGAATCATGTTTTACTGGAAAATAGCTTAAAACGATTGTGGTATATACAGAATTTCAAGGGATTGACATGAAAATAACTAAATGTCGAAAGGCTCTACTTTTAGCTGGTTGCTATGAGACCAAGGATAGATGATACCAAAACAACGACAGGTTAAGTGGGAAAAGCTAATCAGCCCATCGTTTTGTCAGCATGGTTCCAAATACCTGCTTTGACTGATTTTCTCTCTAAATTGATTCAATCAAACACTGTGGTGTCATCATTTAAAGACCATAGGTGTTTACAAAGGACTTAGTTTTCTAAATTGCACTACATGACTAGACTTTATTCACCCACACAGGCAATGATTGTATGTGTGTGTACACACACGCACATATGCATACACACATAGATATACGTATAGATATAGAAATGCATATAATGCACATATCCAACATCCATACTGCAGTTATCCAAATGTTTTTTAAAGAAAAATTTTAAATATGTGTATGCTGTCTAGTATTCTTGGATGACAAAATTATATATTCTGTGTTATTGACTAGTACCATTTCAGCCAGAGAAACTAAGTCAGGTTAGTATTTATAAAGTTCATTCTATTTAAAAAATAGAATAGTAGAAAATGTAACCTAATTCTTTGTACCTTCAATTAACTTGAAATAATAAAAAAAAGAAAAAAGAAGAAAGGGCAAAAAAAATGCATGCTGGATTTCTAAGACGTGGTACAACAGATATGTAAAATATCACGTTAATAGTTTTTACATGAATCACATGTTGAAATTACATAGTATTTTGGATAGATTAGGTTAAATAACATATAATTAAAATTAAAAAAAATAGAGAGTGAGCGGAAGGAAGAAAGGAGAAAAAAGTGTCAGGGATTCAGGTTGTAAATAGGGTAAGAAAAATACACAGAGACAGGAAAGCTGAAGGAGGGAAGCACATTGCCTGTGTGGATCAGAAGGAAGCCAAGGACCAAGGAAGATGACACTGTGCTGGATTCTCTTCTTACCTGGGATATCTTCTTCAGTTCTCAAAGCAAGACATTTTGGGGATGATGTCTGGGGTCATCGCTGAAATTTTCAAATCAGTATTAGTTTAAATATCATGACCTCCTAAGCAGAATACAAAATTTTCTCTCAGAAGAAGGAAGGCAAAGTTAATCTAGTGGAAAGTTTTAAGCAGTTCCCAAGAAGAAACATTTTTATCACTTCTACTTAAATAAGAGAAAGGGCTAAATTCAGCACTAACAGATCTTTCAATTATCCAATAAATATCACTGATGGCTTTCAAATAAAAAGGCCTATCCTGAATAGGAACACAGTTTAAATACTATCATCATAGATGACTAATTCAATTTATGTCACCACTTTAGATTATTTCAGCATGGAAGAGCCATAATGATTATTGAACATTTGCTGTTGGAAATATTTTTCTGTGTAAAATCACTGTTTCTCAAAATAGGGTTTGAAAAATGAATGTAATATTAATGTCTGATGTGGTGCTGTCATAGGAAAATTAAACTTAGTTTTAAAAAAATCCATGAATGCAGGTATATGACTAGTTCACAGACATGTGAGAGGTGCTAATGCATAAATTTGAATTGTCCCTAGTATGCTCTGTTTTAGAAACTGGGGCTCCACAACTGCTTGTCTTAAAACTTAAAAGTTTCACATTTTATATTTACTCAAAAAAGCATAAAAGACAAGGCATGTATGTCATAAGCAAAATTATAAAGGAGACTACATTCTACATAAGTATTCTCTATTTCCTTTTGTATTCAGATTCCTTATCCCTCTGCCACAATCAGGTGCTTTTGATGGATTTTTGGCTTTTGAAAGTTTTATTCTCAACTAGAAGTTAATAATAGTATAGGCTAGCTAAGTAGTTAAACTCCCCAGGGTGTGTGAATCTTAAACAATCAACAAATATTCACTGTGTATATATTTTGTGAGGTTACAGAACATTTAGGTCTTCCTCAGAATGTATTATCTCAGATTGTTAAAGATGATACAGAGAATAAAAAAGAGGATATCTAATCTAGTACTATTGATAGAATCACTGTTTATGTTACCCACCATCCAAAACAATTTAATAATATGCTAGTTTATAGTCTACTAGTTAAAATTGTAGAATCTGGAGTCAGGCCACTTGGGTTCAAATCTTGATTATGCTTATTTACAAGCTGCAAGACCTTAGGTAAGTCCTTTAAACTTCATTTGCTTTACAATCCACATATGTAATGTGTAGACAATTATAGTACTTACTTCCTAGAGTGTTGAGCATTAAATTAGTATTTTACATCAAATTAATACAGACATACTCACATAGGGTCTACTATGCCCCAGGTCTTCTAGGAATTTTTGTTGTTACTATCAATATGTGGTGATGTAATCAGGTACCAACTTTTTATTCCAGGGAACACATGAAAATTACTTTTTGCATGCTAAACATATTATGTTATTGGCCCTGAAATAAATAGCATATACTATTAGCTATTCTTCTGGTTCAATAATAGATACTTAGTGTTTACTTTGTATAATCACTGCTCATGGAACCATTATAGAATAGTAATTACTAGAGTCTTCTCCTTGATGAAACTTATGTTCTAGTTGAGGGACAGATAAAAAAATTCAATTTGACGGCAGATGATAACAAATGATCTGAGGGAAAAGACATAATGAGGGGTGAAGGTGTCATTTTCAATAGCATTGTCAAGAAAGGAGTCTGAAGAATGTGTCTATGTGCAGAGATGTGGAGTGGTGGAGAAAGGTTCTGTTACCATGTAGGGGATAAAATTTCTTGACTGAGGAATAGTGAGTGCAAAATTCCTGATACTGGAAGGTACTTGATGTGTTTAAGGAATAATGACAAAATCAGTTTGTGTATTTCAGAGTGGTGGTAAATGAGTAGAATGAGAAAGGCAGGGGTCAGATAAGCTGGCAGACAGGGTTTTTATCTCCAGTATGTCTGCAAATCATTAAGGGTTCCAGGCTGAGGTAGGATGTAATTCCATTTGCATTCTAGAAGCACTGGAGAGGTAAATGTGTGGCTTTGAGTCCAGGGTAAGAGTCAGATCAGTAGGAGAAGCACTATGACAATAACTTCTTGCAGTTCAAGTGAAGGTTGGGACTTGGGGCTAAGAGTGGTGGGGATGAGGATTGTGTGATTTGACAGAGATAATGTAGGAAGGAGAGGATTTTCTCACAGCACTCAGGTGAAATTTTTGACCACATTACCTGCAGCTGTCCCCCTATTCCTCCTACTGAAGACAGAACATAGCACAAAAGAATGAGAATATGATTGCTCTAGGGCCAAACTTGAACTTGATGTAAATCATGGAAATATAAATTATTCACAAATAATCCATTACTCATGACACATGCTGCACAACACTCCACCCTTTCCCCTGCAACCTGATTTCATAGGAGGGGGTGAGTCCCATAGCTTCCTGTGTTGGCTGAAGTGTTCTGGGAAAGCTATATGGAGCAGGGAAGATCTGAACTAGGCCTTTAATAAGCTGACAGAAGACAGAGGATAAAGGCATTCCATTGATGGCCAGACATGGAATATGGCACTCTCTCTAGACACTGACATTGACTTTATGAAGGAGAAGGAAAGGCAGTGAACTGACATCTGGGAGGAAGAGTTTATGATTATTTTTCTCTGTAGTTAAATGCTATATACATTCCTTTACCTACTCACTGGACTCTCTAGAACAAGTATGCAAGAGGAAATATTTTCATAAGAGAAGAGGAGAATTCTAGCACATCTTCCTGTATGATGTGCCGTTCCTTCTCTCTCCATGGGAGTTATTTGTTGGGTGATCAGCCCTGCCAAGCAAGTCTCTTCAGTGTTCTTTTCTAGTTTAGCAGATAAACATAAATGAAAAAAAAAAAAACAAAAATAAAAAACCTCATTGCATCTAATTAACTTTACGGGTTTATCTGATAGAGCTACAGCTGCCTTTTTATGTAAGGACACTAAATATATTCTCTTCATCATTGGAGTCCAGATGGTTACAGAGAAAAGGACAGAAACCACATGAACAGCTCAATGTCAGCATCCCAGAGATGGTCAAAAAGCCCTTGATCCCAAATCACAAGGCAGTGGAGGTTATTTATCTCAGTGACACCAGGAGAAGGGGACATAGGTCAGTTGGTACAGGAAGGAGCACAGGAGGATGTTGACCTGACATTGGTCTCTCTCCTCCCTGGACAATTTTTCCAGCCAATGCTCTTGGCTATGGTTTTCCTACTGTTTGTATGACCCTCCACACCATCTCCATCTGCTGAAATTTTAGCTGTTCTTTAAAGCTTTTTCAGTTAGGAATATAAGTTGTGTTTTACTTCCCACAAAAAGTAAAGCAAAATCAACAAGTAGAGGGAAAAGTACATATAGACTAACAATTAAAATACACAGGTAAGTTCAGAGGTGGAGGCTTTTCATCAAGCATGGCTGGATTCAGTGTTTAAATAATGTCACTAGTGCTGTAGAAGAGTGAGGCACTTTCCTGTTGGGCTAAAGGCAGAGCTAGTCACCTTGGCCTGGGTTGGCTTGTTGTAAATTATGTTTTTTTCCCCTGAAACAAGTATTATGGCTATAG
Organism: Perodicticus potto; assembly: GCA_963574655.1. Taxonomy (NCBI): domain Eukaryota; kingdom Metazoa; phylum Chordata; class Mammalia; order Primates; family Lorisidae; genus Perodicticus; species Perodicticus potto. Next base: position 35,702 of record CAUYRH010135403.1, on the reverse strand, counting down.
CCTTAATAATGTTGACTCGTCTAGATACCACTAGGTGTTCAAGTATCACCAGATGAAGTTAGCAACATAACATTTCTCTCTGCAGCTGGGACTAATGAAAATAAGGGGACCAAATGAAAATACGATCTCAACATTCTCTTCTAGCAGGTGGGATAAGTGGTTACTGTATGAGGGGAAAATAGCCACCACCACGACCAACAAACAACAAACGCCCACTCAGGAGGCCTAGTACATTAGTTCCCTTAGAAACTTGCTCACTTGCTCTCCACATTCTGTAAGCAGTTTTGTTTGCCTTGTCTATGTGCCTTTGTTCTCCTCTTATAATCCTTCATGAAAGGTACCGTGTTATATTTGTACCTGAATTGATTTTAGAATGTTGCATACAGACAATTTGTCATTAAGAAGGAGTGTTACTGTATTTATAGACAAATAAATTTTGGAATTGAATAATAGGCTAGAATCATTTTTAGAAAAATGGAATAGGTGTAAATAATTAGGAAACCGTGAAAATAAGGAATGAAAAGCTTTGTGGAATTTCTCATACTATCAATAGAAATTATTTACTCTTGTTTATTTTAATAGTTCCTTATTTCTTCATATTTTCCATTTTTCTAAAATATTAACCAGTATTCAATAGGAATATTTCTTGTATAGGAAGTAAACAAGGGAATTTTACTGTGTAATCTCAATTTCTTATAATACACCCAGTATTTTTATATCTATTTTACAGATTATGAATCTGAAATGTAAAGAGTTTAAAGGATTTAGCACAACAACAGGACCAAGAACAGGTTGAGACTGGATTTGACTTCAGGTTTATTTAATTAAGAAACATGAATTATTTCCCCATATAATACATCTTAAATTTTATGTTTTAATATTTGTACTTCCTGGCTTTCAGCATGTGGAAGTGAGGCTTTCTCTCTCCCATATGTTAAAGATGAGGGAATTTCTTTTATGTTTCTTATTTTTTGAAACCCTAATACTAGTTAATAAAAATTTTTGTTCTTTGTTTACTTTCTTTTTCTTTCTTTCTCTCATCCTCCTCCCTTTCTTCCTTTTATTCAGAACTCAGATACCACAGTGGCTCAAGAGGTAAAACGAAGTACCTAAGAGGATGAACAAAAATCCACCACACATTATCACTATAGTCAATAACATGAATGGCTTAAACTTTCCACTGAAAACAAGTGGGCTGAATGAATGCATTAAAAACAGAATAATAAATAAACAAGCCAGTGTCTGTTGTCTACAGGAAACACATCTAACCTATAAGGACTCATTTAGACTCAAGGTGAAAGGATAGATCTTTTTTCTTTTTTGCTATTATCTTTGAAGAAGCAGTTGTGGAGTCTGTAATATTTAGAGAGACATAGTGGCATGGAGTGACTTCTGGGGATAGATAGAATTAGGCTCAATGACTGATTTCAAGACTAAAATTTCTATGATTTTGAACAAGATAGTAAACCTTTGTTTTATTTTTCTTAAACTGGCAAAAACTAATAGTACTTTACAGGTTTTCTATGAGAAGTAAATGGAATACTTAATGAAAGCAATTAGCTATGAGCCTAGCACATAGTAAATACATCATTAAATATTTGCTCTCATTGGCCACTATTTATCTGAGGAAATAAATGCCAGACTTTATGATCTTGAATTGTTTTAAAAGTTGAATATCTATTTCCAGGATGAGAGAGAAGAAGATTTTGATATCATCAAGAGATATAAGTCAAATAAAGTTTAATAAGAATGATTACTACATATGTAGCATTAAATGTATAAGATAATAATAGAACCTTGCACTAGCAGGCTCTTAAGGGAATCTGGATTTCATAAAAGTGAACTCCAAAAACTCACAGAACCAGTTTCTAATAAGGTTAAGTCTATCTTAGGAGCAAAAGGATCGGTCCAAAATCTTATTGCAGTATAAAATGTGCAAAATGAAAATTAGCCAATAAAACTGTTGAAAATATTTTGTCTTTTAGTTCATTTTTTCTCATTTATAGATATAAGAAATATCAGAAACATAAGATTCAAACATGCCATTGTTATTTTTAACTTCAACATTCTCTCCACTCAGTGAAAGATCTCTTCCCTATAGCTAGGTCAGATCATGGGGTTGGATAGTAAAAAATGGAATAGTGAATCCGGAATTCTGGGTGGCAGTAGACATCTGCCACTTGAAATGACCAATAAGTAGCACACCGAAAACAGAGATGGGGGGTGGATCATGTTAACGTCTGCAGAGTTAGTGATGGCTCCTTCTTCCTGCAGTCTGCTCTGGCACTGCCCTCTCTCCACTGTCCTGTGGTTGCTAAGCAACCTCTCATAGAAGTAGTGGAGTGAGCAAGATCTGTCAAATTCATTAATTTTGCCTTAAAGAGGCAGTGGCTATAATGAAAAGCTTTATCTCTGTTTATTCTCATGTAGACAGGAAAGAAAGGAAATTCTCCTTCTTTCAACCCTACACCATTTTCACTTCCTGTTTCTAGATAGGAAAGTCTTGAAAGCTAGAAGGATTGGAGGTAAAAGGTATGTCTGATACAGAGAATGCAGTAAAGCAAAAAGAAAAAAAAACCACTAAGTTGACAATGTATTCTTTTTAAAATTTCCACTTACTCTGGGAGCAAGGTACAAAATCTCATATAATCTTGAAATTCAGTAAAAGAAGGGCTGTAGAGAAATTAATAGTAGCTCTATCCAATTGGGCATATAGTTCAATGAAAAAAGAACGCACAGTTTTTCCTATCCATCTATTGCACATTTCTGGGAATATCTGCTGTATTCTGTATTGTGAAATATGAACATAAGATAAGATTAGGGTCAGGCAGTGAAGGCAGAGCAGTTAAGATGAGATGGTTATTACACACGGAGCCTCTAGTTCTGCATATGACTTTCTTCTAAACATTGCTTTAGGCCTGGAATTTCTTATATTTGATTTCTTCCAAAGGAATTTGTATTTTTTAGGCTAGAAGATCTTGTTCTCCTGGATCTCTTTCATATAATGACTTTGTCTTGTCCCATGGGATAAATAGCAATGCAAGATAAAATAATAAATAATAGCATTTACTTTGAAAGTATGCAAACAAAAAGTTATGGCTTAATCGTAATTTACTAGTAGTGTGATCTGAAATGAATCATTTAAACTTTGCTAACCCTTGGTTTTCTGATCTATAAAATGAGAGCACTAAAAATATTATCTCCTGACATTCTTGTGGAAATTAAATGAGGCAACCCACGTACATTAATTAGCAGAGTGAATTACTTAAAATAAGTGTCAAGTAAGTACATTCTCAGTTTTATTTTTGTTTTTAGTTTTGCCAGTAATTTTGCATTGTTTGAATGTTTTATTGTAAGTATTCAGTACTGTTGTAACAATGCTAAGTATAGTGATAAAACTAAAAAGTCAAAACCACATATCCTCATTCAAACTCCAGAAGCAGCCCAACCCCATCCCTCCAGGATAAAATTTTTGAGTAACCCTCAAAGTTAATATTAACAAAATGCCTTATCTTCATTCCACTGAAGGTCAGAGATTCTTACTGAGAGGACTCTAGGATTTTGCTCTCCTGGACATCCATTCATGTGTGAATGATTAAGAATGGTGACCCAGTGTTCCCTCCTCTACCCTTACTTTAGCTCTCTACTGGAGCCACAAGAAATCATAAATGGTCTTCCATGTAAACAGTAATGACTTTGTACAGCCATTATCATCCTTTTCTTCAATGTTATTCTTTTCTTATTTACATGTATGTATTTGAGCCTATATGAATGTTTTATAAATGAGAAAATAGTCTAAATGTGTTCGTAAGCCAAAAATATCTCTGTTTGTAAGTAACCTTCACTTGCAGGTTTTGGAGGAGGCAGATAACTTCTATAGGAGATGGGATTCACAACCACAAATTTTGTGGTTTAAGTTAGAAAAGTGAATACTTGAGCAAGGATGAGCAAAGACCCTAATAAACATGTCTAGTGATCAAGAGTCCTGAGAATTTTCCTTTCAGGCCTGTGGATGCTGGTAACTCTTCCTGCTGCTTTTCAGTTCAGGAATTAACATGGCACAAGAGCCCTAAAGATAAGCTAAGAAAGACAGGTTGTAGACCTGGACTTGAAATTTTGTGAAGAGAAATTTCCTTCCTTACCAAACTAAGTGTTCATTGAGGGCATATTTGATGTCAGACATAATATAGGTATTTTATACTAAAATCTCAAAATCTCTTGCAGGTCTACTATTATATACTTTGGAGTTATAAGTTCCTCCCTTCCCTTATCTCTTAGCTTTGACCAAATTATAAGGAATCAATAAATATTATGACAAGGTGTTGAGAATTATCATTCACTTTCTATCAAAAGAATTATTTGCTATTTCACCAAATACAATGCTGCAGATGGGATTATGCTTGTAGAAATTATCTGAGCCGGTATCATTAAGACTCCTTACATTATAGAACAAACAGATTCTAACATAAGAATAAATAACACAAGTGCCAAACATTTCACTGTGATCTGTCAGTTATAATGAATAGGTTACACTCAGGGCACTAAATTCCTGTTTTGTTTTGTTTTGTTTTGTTTTTTGTAAGGTAGACAATCATAGCTATTAACATATCTGCTCTACAAGTGGTTTTCACCCACTTACCAATCTGTGCTACCTTTCTGTCAAGTTACGCCTTCCAGAACCAGTTCCCAATTCATTGGCAGCAACCTCCTTCCAAAGATGTGATGACTTTTCAGGAACCCTTGCCCAAATGTATTTTTAGTTCCAACCAATGAAACTATACATCTCTAACATAATAATTTCCTAGATAAAATTTATTTCATTCAATCATCATTTACATCATGCCTACTATGTCCTTAAATGAATGTTTTTCCTAGAAAGAAATTTTATACTAGGCCATTTGAATCAGCTTTTGTTTCCTGGAATCAGTACACCCACATTGATGAGTTGAAACTATCACAGATATTATCACAAATTGTCTTTAAAGAAATGCTAGTTAGATGACTGGGAAGCAGAGCATCCTTCCCATCCTAAGCAAAGAAGTGCTTTTAACCTGGTTGGTCACACATGGTCCTTTACAGATGCAGAGACAAAAACTTAAATTCTAACAATAAATTCTAACACAGGGAAACACCCCACTCCTCTCCTGTCTCTCTTTCTGTCTCTCTCAGTCTTTCTATCCATCTGTCTCTCATTCTCATAAATACATGTATCATCCCTTACTCTCTCTAATATTACGTGCTGAACACATTGGGCTGTGTAGCTTTTATGTGTTTCTACCATAATTATGCAGCATTAACCTTTACACGGGAATAAGTTGCTGTGTGGGTGGCAGGATGAATAGTTAAAGAGCACTGCTGTTGCAGAACAAGACTGTGGGAAACAGAACAGCATAGTAACTTAAAAACTTTGTGTTCTCTCAAATGGATTTCTGTTGTGCTTACATTAGAGCAATCTCAGAAAGGACTATTAGGATGCTTGTTTATCCACAACTGTATTTTTTTCTTCACACTTAAAGAAACCACAGACTTTTAAATCTCCTCCAAGAAGGGTCATATAGTGGATGGATCTCCTCTTTTCAAAATCAGTCATGGGCAAAATATCCAAACAAAGTTTACATTCGTCTTTCAGATGAGTGGCACTCTTTTTCTGGCCCCAGGAAGAGAAATAAAGAAGCTGTTTCTCACTGTTTACTTAAAAGACGTGGTAAATCCTACTTGGATCATAATCTTATAAAACCCATTGAATCATGATGAAATACTATATTAGTGATAATAACAAAAGTGACCTGATTCTTTGTTATTCTAAATATTTATTAGTGCATGAGGGTGTGGGTCTGTCTATGTGCGTGTGTGTGTGCGGGAGAGGATTGCATGGGGTTAGAAGGACACTAGTTATCAAAAAAAAATGTTCCTTTATATGTCTTTTCTATTAAATATCATTAACATTCTGAGCTGTTATTTCCAAGAGAAGGGCAAACGCTTGTCCTGAAAATGCAATAGTGGGTTCCCTTCCTCATGCCACTATGCTATTATTAGCACTCACGTAGAGGCCATGGACCTAGTAATATACAAGGGACCTGGATAGAATGTAGACACCAAATCCCATTTATTTTAGAATTTTTTATTTAATGTAATAATGTTCCATCAAAGGTCCCAGGGAAGGTCAAAAGAGAGGGAAAGACGCAGATTATGGAAGATGTGGGTAGCAGTGTAAGAGGAAGAGTGAATTCACAAATCAAGTTCACTGTTCTTTGACTGAAATGTATGTTTAATCAGAGCCATCCATAAATAGAACTGCTAACTGTATTGGCATGTTATAAATATACTTATGAATTTCAAGCACATGTTCATTTACTAATGACCACTAATGGCTGTAGGCAAAAAAAAAGCTTTCATAATCAAAAGTCATATATTATTATCTCTTTCAGTGGGTGTGAAAACCAGAAGCATCATTAATCCTTCATTATAAACACAAACTGAGAGTCAATCTTTCACCTTGATGGCTAGTGACTAAAATCTAAGTTAATTCTGGCTTACTAATCCCAATATCAATTTCATAAATGAGTCAATATTTGGTTATATTGAAATGATATTTTCCTTCCCCAAATCTCTTTGCCTTTTGACTAAATAATGGTATATGAAATGTTAATGATGGTTACTCTTTAAGAACGGGGGTAAATCAGGAATGTGTAGAAAAAGTTAGAAGACATAACTTTAAATAGAAATCATTTTAATTTCTATTTGTGTTTCAACTTACTATACTAGGTGCTTTGCAATGTCTCTTCGTTCCATTTTGGACTAAAGCTAGTAATTTCTGGCCAATTTTCATGATGCTCACTTCCACTGATAGGATCCTGAGTTTGTGTTTTAGTTGTAATATATGTATAAAATGAAGCTTTATCTCAAGGATCCTAGAGTCTCAGGATTAATTGGAGTGTTAGTTATGTGCAGACACAGCAGATCCGTCTCATTTTCTTGCAATCAGAACTAAGGGTTTTGTAGCAAGCTTATTAAATTCTTCCAGCAACCAAAGTCATTGTTTAGGAAATGAAAGCAAGTAAGTTTGTACTTAATGTCCCCAGTGGCATGTAGAATGAGGAAAAAAGTTTGTCCTCAATCTAGGTTGGCAGACTCTAGAGACACAGGGCCAACATTTCTCAGACTTAGGAATCTGAATTTTAAATATCTTTTAGATCAAGAAAGAAGGAAGTGCTGTCTCCATAAATACTGATGGGATTTCCACTTCTCAAAGAGGGAATTCTGAATTTATGGGTCATCTTTAATACGGTCTAGAGCTCCCTGGTTAATGCTATGTTATGAAGAAACAGTGATATGAAAAGAAACATTAATTGACGAGACTTTGGGAAAAGAAAGGGAAAAAGAGACCTAGTCGACACTATTTGAGTCCTGACTGTGTATTTTTGATAACTCATATCATCTTTCAGGTATCTGTAAAATAAAGAGTTTAGTTTGAAGGAGGTAAGTTCAAAGGCCCCTATAAGCTCTGATATTCTGTGAGTCTCTAAGTGAAGACTGGTTTACACTGAATCATAAATGGTGCTGGGACCCCACAGGCTTGTTGATGGCACCCAGCCAATGGCTCAGGAAAGGCAGAATGGGACCAGGTGGCAAAATGCTCTGCACACTTAGCAAGAGCACATCCCTGTCTGTAAATGCAAGAAGCCTCAGACCACATTAATAAGACCCACCCCCTTCTGTGTCTGCTCTCTGGGCCTGATAGCAGTCTCTCGCATTTTTCCATTTTAGAATTCTCTGAAAGAGAATTTGTTTTGTTTTGTGACAGTGCTTACTTGGAAAACAAGTTCCCCCCTCCTCTCCCTTCTCACAGACACTGTAATAATAAGCACCACCAAAAGGGGCTAATTTTGCCAGATTTGGATTTCATCAGCCAGCGCTTTCCAAAGATCGCCATGTTATTGCAAAATTAGACTTTTTATTACTGGAATAAATACTGTGCAGCCTTTGTAGCCAGCACTTAATGGATTCCTTTGCTAATTCCACTGAATAACAAGGATTCCTTGTGAAAATAAAGGCAGATAAGGTAGAGTAAACCAGCAATTACATATAATGTGCTGCTGTTAGCCTGCCAAAGCGGTTCATAAACCCAGCAGGGAAAGACTGGGGCATTTTTCAGGGCTTTCACCCCAATTGCCTTGCTGAACGCCTCCCTCTTGGTGAGCTGTTTACATGGAGGTGAATAGATTCTGCAGCTGTCTCTTTCTGTGGCCTGGTAGGAAGGCTTTATTACCTTCTTTGCCTTGTTCTCTTCCCTGGGAGAATTCATTTTCTATCTTAATACCTTATTTGCTTATGAGCCAAATCTCTGTAAGAGCCAGAAATACACAAGAATACTGTATCAGAGAAGAGTAATACATTACATTAGTTCAGAGCATGGGTAATAGAAGGAGAGAAAGATGAGTTGAAATGCCCTCTCCACCATGTTCAAGCTGGGTGACTTTAAGGGAAATTTTCTAAGTTCCCTTATCCTTAATTTTCCCATCTTTAAGATGGACATAATGCAGGAATAATCAAACTCTAGAACACATCAGAATCACCACTGGTGGGTAACATCCCCAAGGTTTTTGATTCAAAAATTCTGGGAGAATTTGCATGTTTAACCCATTTCCACATATTGTGTTTGTGCTTGTCTGGGGAACACACCCTGTCTACAGCATAGGGATATTATCAGGATTACATAAGATGACGTATTTAAAAAATGTCTATTTCACACATTGTTGCCTCTTGGAAATGACCACCATATTTCTGTGTAAATACTCCATTTGTTTTCTCATTGTCTTATAGGAATTGTATTGTAACTTCTTCTTACTGCTCTAAAATTTCAGTTTTTTTCAACTTCTCTTCTGGAGAGTCTTAATGGATGCTGCTCTTTTTATTTATTTGTTCATTTGTGGGATCATGAACCTGCATAGTTCCTTCTTCCCTAACTTTTCTTCTATTTCTATCAAATATTATGATTAATTTTATTGGGCATTAAGATATTTATCAGTTCAAAAGTCTACCCTTTCCTATTTCTATTCCATATCCTATAAATCTGATTTTTGTGTATTTTTTTAAATTTTTGGAATGAAACCAATATCCATACAAATTGTTTTATCTATGAACTAACTCTATTGTCCTCAAGTAGAATTCCAAATCTAATTTCTTCATTTGCCTTTTATAACTTTAATTTGTTAACATCCATGTGGGAAAGCAGTAGGGCTTATTTCTGGAAGAGCAGGGCAAGAAGGTGACCAAATGCACATATGCTTTGTGGACACGTGGCCTGTGTTCTGGAGACTTTTTAAAAGGATCCTGGCCCAAGAGGGCAATTCTTTTTCAGATAATACTGTGTGGGTTGTCCAGGGAGTGTCAGAAAGATGAATGAGCTGCCAGCGTGGTGGGCTGGATTCTCACTCGGTTCAATCAGTAGCCACCTGAATAATCTAGACTTGATATTTTATCCTATTATCCATCATGAGTAAAACATTAGAGTAATAATTCTATGAGATCTCCATTAGCTCTTCAATTCAGTGATTCTTGGAGGCCTATTACTAGAAAAGTTCTCTTGATAAGGTTTCTTTCCTAGGAAGTTCACACATAAGAGATTATTAAAGCCCTCAATAACTTTGATTCCTTTCCTAAACCTTTCATATAATGTGACTTAACACTCATAAGATAATTTAAAGGGGAAAAATGAAAAAGGCTTGGCCAACATTTTTCAAGCTGTTTTAAGAAATGCTGTTCTGAGAAATCATAGTAGATATGTGCTTGTCATCCTTGCCTTTCCCACTTCTACTAAGTAAAAGATGATGTAGATGCCTTTGGGAAATCCACATGGCATATTAATACACCAAAGTCCTGCAGAAAATAAATGCAGTTTGTTCAACTCTGTCTGATTTGGAGTTGTAAGAGGTAGAAACATACATTTGGGACACACATATAAACCATATACACATCCTTTTTTCAGTATTAATTAATGTTCTGCTGAATATTATTTTAGAAGACAACCCATTTGGGGAAAGATGGTTTGGAATGCAGTCCCATGCAATTAGATTTAAGTACCTAAATTTCAGGCTAAATTTCAGGCACAGTGGCTCCATGCCTGTAATCCCAGCACTCTGGGAGGCCAAGGCTGGTGGATTGCCTGAACTCACAGGTTCAAGACCAGCCTGAGCCAGAGTGAGACACCCACCTCTAAAAATAGCCAGGCATTGTGGCATGTACTTATAGTCCTTGCTACTTGGGATACTGAGGCAAGAGAATTTCTTGAGCCCAAGAGTTAGAGGTTGCTGTGAGTTATGATACCACTGCACTGTACCAAAGGTGACAAAGTGAGACTCTTTCTCTAAAAAAAAAAAAAAAGTACCTAAATTTCAGAAATTCTGAGCAATACCTGGAGAAAGCAACAGAGCACTAACCTGGAAGAAGGTTTAACCTGGGTCAGCACACCGGGCACAGTGCCTCACCAGGCTCACCACACCATTGCAATGAGGTCTCCAACTTCTCCAGAGCAACTTGTCCCAAGCCACATAGCCAGGAAATTACTAAAGCGGTAATAAAAGACATAAATCAAGACCAGTATTCTTTTAACTAACCCCTGTCCTGTGTCTTTTACACACAAAATAACTGCAGCATCAGGAAAGCAGCCTAGGAATGTGACAGTTCACAAAATCCATCAGTGATGGTGAGCGCGTTTGTCAGGACAGAGAGTACAGGGATACTTCCCAAGGATAAGACTTCAATCTTAGAATGTACCCCATGTGTGAAAAAAAAAATCTATGTCAGGATTACTTCAAAATCCTCATGAGATATTGTATTCAATATCATCCTATATAAATTTGAGGATGTATTAGTATATGAATTAAAGTCATGGTGATTTATTTGTATTAATAAGCATCTTCTATAGATTCCTGTTTTACAAATGTACATTTCCCAGGAGTATTAACATTTATAATTGAAACATTTAGGTGAGTATGTAAATGCATTTGGGAGGAAACAGGTTAAGCATGAAAAATGGAGAGAAAAGAAACATCTAGATGTTAGAGTTCCAAGTGAATTCCACCTTCCTCTTTTCTTTGCTAAGAACATTCTGAAAAGGCCGCTGAGGTGAGAGAGGAATTGCCTGACCAGTATTAGTTCAGATTCTTTCTGGATGCTTATAGAGGAAAAGCACACATGGGGACACAAAACAGTGGGGAAGAGAATATTTTAGGATCTGGGACATACCTCAGGTAGAGAGGTAGATAATCTAGGGGTAACTAAGTAAATATTAAGTCCTAAGGAATTTAACCAACAAACATGAAGTTAAAAATCAAGGGTTACTACATTTTTGGGGGGGGTCTATGATGTGGCCTTTTATCTCTGATTTGTTTCAGTGTGACAGCATCATATCCCCTCTCTCTAAACTGGCTTTCCTTCCTTGCTATGAATATGGCAAATGTAATCACTCTCATTCTGACCTCATAACTTCCCAAGTTTAGCACCTGCCAAAACTGACTAATTCCTCTGAACTCTACTTCAAATTCTCAGGATAAATTACATTGGCTTCTATTGGGTTCAGTGCCTTTTCCCGATCCTCTTATAAGTGGCTGGGACATAGGCCATGCAGTGTAACATGCAGTGAAAACATGCCAAAGAGGCCTCCTTCTCTGCAAAGAAATTTCTAAGAATTGGGTGGGGAGGCTTAAGCCAGGCCAAAATTCTAAAAGACACATGCTCCACTCTGTGACTAAGACAGTCACTAAAAAGGTGAACACATTGACCTCTGTGCATGCAAAGTCTGTAGGTATTGAAACTGGGAAGATTGGAATGAAAAGACAAGAGAAAATTATTATCGCTATTATGATTGTTTTGGCATAACCAAAGAGCATAAGGATTTAGAGGAGAAAAGAAAACACATTAGTTGAGAAGGGCTTTAGAGAAAAGGTAGGTCTTGTGATTCATGTATCTTTACCAAACAGATGTGTCCAATGCGCCAATCCAGACTGGGAGGAGGGAGGTAAAAGGAACCAAAGCACCTGTTTTGCATAGCATGTAAACCTGGATAACACAGGGGGATACCTGAGAAAAAAGGAATGCAGGGAAGAGTCAATCTTCAATCTCTTTCAAACTGATTATTTAACAACATGCATTAGTAATCTATAAGGGTTTATTCATTCAGGGAAATGCATTTGTGAATACTTAAAATAAGAATACAGAAAGGGGGAAAGGGGCAGCATAGAAACACTTGCTTCACTTACATTTTCCAAAATAATTTCAATGTGTTCCAGCTTTTCCAGATACTTTCCATGCACTGCAAGTGGTGGGCTTCTCTAATTTTAATCATGCTAGGCACTTTTTGGAATAACTATGTCCGAATTTCCTTTCTAAGTTATATTTCTTAGTTGAAATATTTTAGGATCTGAGACATACTATACTTTGTCTTAGGATTAACATGGGCATGAGTGTTTGGTGAATTGTTAACCTTTCAAATATGGTTTGCTAGAGAAAGTCATGTTCACATCTTTAGGAACTACAGAGATGTCAGTGACCTTTGTACAGGTGTGACGAGTTCTGAACAAGACCAGTGACCATAGGAGGGAAAACAATTCCTTTCAGGACTCACTAATGAATGATGATGATCATTATCATCAACTTCATCATCACTCTCCTCTTCCTCCTCATCATCTACTGTTTAGCCCTTATCATACGTGAGGCTCTTTCTTAGGTGCTGACCTGTTATCTCTAAGACTTTTAAGACAAAAGCAGGAATATACTATTATTAGTCCCATTTTATAGATGAAGAAAACAGACTCACAGAAATATTAATAGAATGCCCAATGCTGCATATTTATTGCAGGAAAAGTTAAGATTCTAAATCCAGGCAGTAAAATTCATAATCTCAATACTAATTCCACACTACACTGTCCATTTGGATATTCAGAATGACCTGTCAGTGGATAGCTGGATCTCTCAGTTTGCCAATGTTTTTTCCTGAAATATGTAGGTTCATATATTTGGAATGAAGCTGAACCCATTACTATAGCTTTAAAAACCATCAAATACTTAGAGAAAAGTATAACAAAAGAAATGAAAAACCACTGTGCTAAAACTACAAATATTATAGTAAAAAATTAGAGATTATCTAATAAATTGAGGGATACATCATGTTTTGGTTGGAAAACCTAATATTACAAAGATGTTAATTCTTATTAAATTATCTATAGATTTTAAAAATTCCAATCAAATATTGCTAAAATTTTGGGGGTAGAAATTGACAATCTGATTGTATTTACATGTAGAAACAGAAAGCCAAAGAATAGCCATGGTAAATTTAATGAAAAACAACAAAGCTAGAGTATTATACTACAAAATATCAAGGCTTAATAGAAAGTTATTTATAACAATCAAGGGGAGATGTTATTGTTACAAGCTAGTGTAACAATAGCGATCTCAAATAGACTCACCTAGTTTATGACAAAATGACACTGCTTTGGGGAAAAAGATGGGCTTTTCAATAACTAAAGCTGGACCAATTAAATATCTGTAGGATAAAAAAGGAGTCTTAACCCCTATCTTCTATCTTTTATGGAATTCAATTTTAGGTACCTTGTAGATCTAAATATAAAAGGAAAACAATAAAAGCTGTAGGAAAGTAGAAGGAATATTTTCATGGCATTGGGGATAAGCAAAAATTTCATAAACAGGATACAAAATGTGCTATTTGATGATAAAATGGAAATTTGCATTACCTTGAGAACTGTTAATCAAAACACAATAAAACCTCCATAGCATCCACCTCTCTACATTGAGCATCTCTTTAAGTTGACATAATTTTCATAGATGGTAAAGTAGGCCTAGTATAGATGAAGAACCACCTCCATATGTTGATCCATTTGTTACAGTCCCTTGGGTGATCAACTTACAGAAGTTCTATTGTATACCATAGCTAAGTCATGAAATGGGATTGAAACATCAAAGGAATCATAAAAAATTGTGTAAAAATTCTCTTCCAAATCAATAAGAGAAGGTAAAAGAAATTCCTCACAACAAAATACATTCAAATGATGAATATACATCGAAAAGATTCTCCACTTCATGGTTGTCAGGGGAATGCATATTAAAATTATAAGGCACTGCAAGTGAATACCTGCCAGAATGGGTGAGCTGTAAAACCGGCAGAACCAAGATGTTGGTGAAGGTGTGGGGAGCTCAGACACTCTTACTCTTCAAAGGGAAAATAAATCTGTACTGTCACTTTCCACATTATTTTCTAATTGACAAACAAAACAATACAAATTTATCATATTTTATAACCACTTTTGAAGAATGTTTGGCAAGAACTTCCAAAGCTGATTATATCTATGAGCTCTCACACAGCATTTCCACTCCCGAGATGCCAAATTTCTGCCCAACAGATAGGAATATGCATGTTAACCAAAAAGTATACAGGATTGTTCACATCAGCACTCTTCTTAATAAATTTCAAACTGGAGAAAACTAAAATATCCGAAAATAGAATGATGAAATTTCAGCATATTCATGTAATAAAGAGTAGACTGAAATGAGAATGAACAAACTATAATTAAAGCAAATATATACATGAATCTTACAGTGTTCAGTCAAATAAGACAAAATAGACTTCATTCCATTTGTATAAAAGTTCTAAAACATGGGGGAGTTTTCTAAAGTGTTGGTAAACTTCATTTTTGATCTATGCGTATACTGGTAGAATGTTTCTTTTATGAAAATTTATCTATAAATTTGATTTGTGAACATGTTTTTTATAGTATGGATTTTATTTCAAAGGAATGCATACCTTGAAAAGAAAACCCTTTAAAACATCAGGAAAAAAAAAACCCTAAAATTATTTTATTTTAGTAATTCTTCTTTAAAAGTTCCACACAAATAACCCTCTGCTATGGTTAGAGTGCATGTCTGTTTTGTATGGTACCGCTTGTGTTTACATACTCTTAAGATTTATAAGGTCTGGGTGCATAGATTGATTTTGAGAGGATAGATGCTTTATGTGCAAATGCTTACCCTCTTGCACTATGGTTAACAAGCTTGCTTAACAGGCTGCATACAAAATGGTGTGAGATTTACAGCTAAGCTGTATATGCTCAAGAAAAAGTTAGAAAATGTGAGTCTAACCAACGGTTGTACATTGGTTGGTGAAGCATCACAATGTCTTAAGGTCATTCAATGCCCAAGGGAAACAGAAGAGAATAATTCAAGAGTTGTGGAGATTGGTCTCATAGAGAAGGTGGTCTCAGAATTCCCTCTTCCATGGCCTATTTATTCCTTTCAGGAGTCAAGGCTGAGGCAGATTTCTGAAACTTCCGCTCAAAAAAACAAAACAAAAGAAAATAAAACATTACATTCATTTTATGTGATCATTCCTGGCAGACCAATGTAGAGTATAAGGGCAAAGATACGACCGATAAGGGAGAAATACCCTTTGACCTGAGAGACTCACAAGGTAATCTTACTAGTTTCGAAAGACCAAGAAGCTTCTAGTAAATTGAACTTCAGATAAGAAATAGGTCACCAAGAAATTGGCCTCATCATGCCAGCATTTTCCTGCCACTCCGAATGCACATATACCCTGAGCTTAGCACATGGTGTTCATTTCAGCACATTTTCCCTGCCTTCTTTCCCAGCATGTGTAAGCTCTTAGATCAGTAAACAGACCTTGGTTCTCAGAATGGATGATCAAAAATGGGATGTTTAGCTGTAGGTTACATGATTAATGGGAACTCTAAACCTTATTTCCTCATTCTGTCCACGTGCTATAAATCTGATGGCTGAGCAATGATGATTATGCATCATTAACGAAAATGAAAGCAGATTTGGGGCAGCCCTTATCATTCACAGAGTAGCAGGTATGATTGTCTCAGGTTTGTACAACTCTATGTTATATTTCTGCTACACGATATTACTTTTTTAAAATGTAAGTCATCTTCCCTTGTCTAATGGCCAGAAAATTATTCAGACAACATCGCCACTGGGGAACATGCCATACAGTGAAGAGGGTGAACTAAGCAGAATTCCTGGGAAGGTCCGAATTCCCTAAGAGGTGTACTGAAGTGAAGAGAGAGTGCTCATACTTTTGAACAGAAAAACCACAAACAGTGTCAGTTAGGGAAAAGAGATCCCCAGGCTTTATTTAGAGGAAGGAATAAAGATTTCTTAAAAAAACAAATCAAGACAGAATGATGAACTCTTAAAGATGTAGAAGTTGTAAAATTTATTTCCCTAATATTCCACTAAATACTTTTAACATAATCTGTCTATAAAACGTTCCCTTAGAGAATCATCTATCAACTTGTTAATATATATATATATATATAAACAATATATATATATTTTATATCTGTGTGTATTAAAATTCTGAAGTTTAAAGCCCATACAGAATGGGATGTTGGATGAATCTAACTGAGTCAATGAGTAGGGCCTGAATTATCAATGTGTGCGCATTTCTACACAAGAAGATAAGCTAATGGATCAGGAGGAAAAGGTGTGTATTTAGCCCAGTAAGCTATCCTGAGCTACAGAGGAATAGCAACAAAAGTAATAGAAGGAGTAGATGAAATTGAGGACTGGGCGTGTTCTGAATGGCATCTTTAGAGAGGAGTTCTGACTCTAGTCCCAAACCCTGTGTATGATCCTGCAGACCAGATCAGAGGCACTGACAAGGATTTGTCTGTTAAGCTTCCAGGGAGGAAGTTACCTGCACACACCAGACTTGGTATACAGCAAGTGCCTGGCAGTTTTATGAAGGGAGTTACAATTGATGAATCAGCTCTTCCTTAAAAAGCCACCTTGTTAAGGCCTGGAGTATGGTAGGTACATCCTAGCCACCTCCAGTTGCGGCCCTTGGCTGAAGAATTTTACTCCAGTTTGACTCAGTCCCTTTTCACTCCTCGTCCTTTCCTATCTCCTTCCTTTCTTCCCAGGCTTTTGTATAAACACAGGATCCTTTAGTTCAGGGATTCTTAGCAGTAAGTAGGATGATTCCCCTATGTCCTTGCTGAATCTGCCTGGTTCTGGTAACTCTCTAAGGGGAGCATGGGGAGCCAGCACCTCTTTTGGCCTCTTGCAAGTACTGTCAAGGTGGGTAATTAAAGGTTGATTGGTATGTCTGGTTTGGTTCATTTTCCTAATTGAATACCTTGACTTCCTATTGCTTTACAAAATTAAAAACACTGCAAGTGACACTGTTTTCAGATAAAGCAAGGGAGCTTATATCAAACAAATTCCACAGAGAAAAAATGTAAGAAGTGAAGGAAACACAGAAACAGCTGTTTGAAAGTAACAGAAGACAACCCAAACTGTCAGGATCTAAAGGGTCTTGAGACCCAAGAGATTGGTGGCACAGTGAGGTAAGCCAGAGTTTTTCTGTCATTGTTTCCTTCAAGGCATTTGCCATTTCTAAACCACACTGAGTGAGAAGATAGTAAGTATCCTGTCACCGGATCCTTCAGCAGTCTCATGGGGTGGGGAACTTGCAGATTGGAGATGGGTCTTACCAAGACCAAAATCCTGGAGGAAAGGAAACCTGGAGTGAAATATTAGTTTTCTCCTTCAGGAATTTGCTTGTTCCTGATCTTTCTGTGTCAAGAGGGCTGGAAGCCAGAAGAAAACAGAGGACAGAAACCAAGAAGCTAGACTGAGGTTTTAACAGTCGAGGACACAAATTAGAGCAGTAACCAACAGGAAATGAAGCCTTGGTCACATTCAGTTAAGAATGTGAAAATGCTGCCTCCAAACAGTACGAGCGTTCCAGATAGACCAGGCCTCACAAAGACTGAGCCCCAAAGCATTCGAAGAATTATCTAGATTAAAGCCATCTTCCTTTACTTTAACTGTATACAAGGAGAACAGAAAACCTTCTCTGGTTAATATCCCAGCATCTTTGAATGTTTCATCCACATATCAAGAATTCAGTTTAAAGCAAAAATAACACATATGCATAGAGATAGGGTCAAGTGATAAAAATCCAATGAGGAGAGGGGAAAAAAGCAAAAACCAAATCAAAGCAACAAAAATGTCCACCACATATGTCCCTCATAGAAATAGAAAATACCAGAGATATAATTTTTTAAGAAAAAATAAAATGGGATAAAAATTTTATTAAAGAGCTTAATATATGAAAAATAATCAAATGTAAATGTTGGACTAAATGTAAATTTAAACAGTAATTAATGGTCTTAGTAGTGTATTAGACATGGTAGTGGAGAAGATTGGTGAAGTGGAAGAAGAAACCAAGACAAAATATTCAGAATGAAGAATAGAGATTTTTTTAAAGGAGAAAACATACAGAGAAAATAATTAATAATTACATAGATATGACAGGGGATTCCTGAGTTATAAACATCTGACTTATAGACAACTCACACTTACAAATGGAGTCCATTACAAGTAACAAGTACATGTACCTGTTATGACTTATAAACAGATTCTACTTAAGAATAAACATTCTGAACCTATGTCCTTTGTAACCCAGGGATTTGTTGCATACAGAAAAGATTGAACAAGTGAATGTGAGAGTTTTGATGGAGAGGAGAAAAAGAGATAGAAACAATAAGGAAGAGGCTTTGGCCAAGAAATTTTTATATTAGATAACAAATTATAGACTCAAGCAGGGTAATAAAAGAAAAATACACATAGGCACATAATAAAAATACATTTTTAAAAACTATTAATATATAAAGGCAAAATGTTCAAATAGGCCCAAGAGAAAATTATTAGTTTCAAAAGAGCAACAAAAAGTAGACAATTGATTTTCAAACGAGACAACTGATATAAGAAGAAATAAAATACTATCGTGAATGAGCCAAAAGAAAATAGCTGCAAGCCTAAAATTTATATCCACCAGCAACAACCTTCAAAAATTAAGGCAAAGTAAGTGTTTTCAGGAAAATGAAAACAGAAGATTTTATTCAAACAATCCCACTTCTACCCATATGCTAAGGCAAATACTTTATGCAGAACTCATATGAATTGGAAACACCATACTATGGGAGTTAACAAAAAGCATAAATATGTGGGTCAATTTAAATTATATTTGTTATATACAAAATAGCAGCTACATCTTATATGCCTTAATCTTAAAGATAAAACACAGAACAATGATAGCATATAAGTATAGGGGGATAAATTGAGTTAAAATTAATGAGCTTCTCACATTGGGGGATTCTAAAATTTATATTAGAATCAAAATGCTAAGTTTCATATAATTCAAACTGTATGATTTTGGATGATCTTAAATTAATAAGAAAAAAGTATATTACTCTGGTTAATAGAGGAGGAATTACAGTAATGATACTAACAATTATAATAATATTTGATAAATGCAGATTAAGGTGAGAAAAAAATAGAGAAAACACACAGGAAAAGTAGACATGAATGTTATGATAAATTTAAATCCAAACATACTGGCTATTACATCATATATAGAAAAATTAGATAATTCTGTTAAAATACATAGTTAGGCAGGATAAAATGAGAATGCTTACAAAAGACACAAATTGAAATAAAGAGAACAAATGATTTAAAAATATATGATCACTTAAACACCAAAAGAAAACCTAGGTTGTTATGCTTATATGAGACACTATAAACATCAACACTTAAGTATTACTAGAATTATGGAGGAGTTTTTATTATGATATAGGGATCAATCTATAAAAAAGAAAATTCTAACTTTGTCAAATAACAAACTCAAAATATCTAAACTAAGATGGCTGTTCAACATTTTGACTACTCTCTGTGCTACAGGAAGAAGAAAAGTCTTGAGACACACATTAAATATACAAACACTAATGAAAGCTAAAGAGAAAAGAATAAAAAGTCCATGCATAATTTTCGTGACATCCAACACCACTGATACGCGATAAAAATCCTCACAAGGTCAGCATATGACCCATGGGCTGCCGGTTGGCCACCCCTGGTAGATGAAAAATAAGCAGGAGACCAATTTCAATGTGCTTCTTTACAAATACCTGATAGAATAAGAGGAGAATATATATGTGTAGAAATACAGATGATCGAAGAACTTCATTATCTGAAATGACCTAGCTGACATATATTTACTTTTTAATTATATAAGAAACAGAACAAATTTGACCATATTCTGGGACAAATTTTTAAAGGATGGCATCAGATTATATTTTCTGATAACACAGGAATTAGGCTATGAATCTAGAATAGAATGGTTAAGTAGGAAATTCTCAAGGAAATAAGCAAGATAGGTCTAAATAACTTATGCCAAATAAAATATCAAAATGGAAATTAGACAATTATTGAACTGAAATAAAAGTAACAAAAGTTGTATGAACCAGGCATACAGTGCATAGAAGAAAACCAATATCTTTAAATAATAGCTGCAAAGTCAATTTTTTAAAAACTCTCAATTTAATTATATATGCCAGCACCCAAAACAAATCAAACTAAATTTCTATTTAACGTTACTATCTAGAAATAAGAAAGTCTTGAAAATTGTTTAAGTCTCCTACATTGAAAAATATGAACTAAGATTGAGAAACATTTTAAGAATGACTGCAAACATGGAGGTATATACTATGCTAATGCATTGGAGAGTTAATGTTATAAATATGTCAGTTTTTCTCAAAGTATTGATCATTATGGTCAATGTAATCACAGAATCCTAGCAGATGTGTATAAAGTGACTTTGGATACATTAAAAGTTTTTAAAGTTGGGCGGCGCCTGTGGCTCAAAGGAGTAGGGCACCAGCCCCATATGCTAGAGGTGGCGGGTTCAAACCCAGCCCCAGCCAAAAACAGCAAAAAAAAAAAAAAAAAAGTTTTTAAAGTTAACACTATTTATTATAATGTGGTATTAGCATAAAATATAAAAAACAGGCCAATGAAACAGAACTGAATCTTTGAAAAACAGTCCCTGCATGTATGCTTGGTGATAAATATGTCTGGAATTACTTGTGCTCTGTTTGAAAAAACCTGGTAACTCTATTTCATATAGTATCTCAGAATTAATTCAGAATGAATCATAGACCCAAATGTAAAACATAATTTTAATAGTATTTCTTGAAAAAATGATAGGACAATATGTTCATGACCTTGAGATAGGCAAAAAAATCAAAAACAAAACAATAGACATAAACTATTTAAAGCATAAAATTGTCCTCATTAAGCATTTCTTTCATCATAAAACACTATTAAGAGAGAGAAAAGACAAACTTTAGACTTGTAGGATATTTTTAGTACTTATAGTTGACAGAGAACTGGTAGCCAGGATACATAAATAAAAGTTACAAATCAATATGAAAAGGGAAACATCATTAAAAAGGCAAAAACCTTCAACAGGCACTTCATAAAAGAGATACGCAATGGCCGAAAACATGAAATGGAGCTAAATATTATTAATCATGAGCAGCATGAAAAATTAAAACTACCAAGAAGCACTCAACACCATCAAGAAAATAAAATGCACAAGACTGAAAATACTAAATGTTTGTCGTATGGGGCCCCAGAACTTTCATACATCATTGTTGGCAAAGTAAGTTGTCACACTGTTACAACTATTTTGGGATGAACCATTTGGCAATCTCAACTGAAGCAAGACATATGCCTCCCTGATGACCCAGCACTTGTACTCTGAGGTATATTCCCAGAAGATGTGAAAGCGTATGTCTGCTAAAAGATAATCACAAGAATGTTCACAATAGACCAAAACTGTAAAAAAAACAACAAAACCTGAATGCCAGTCATCCAGAGAATAGACAAATAATTGCCGGTTTATTCGTACAGTGAAATACTAAAGAGGGATTAAATAGCATAATCTATGTCCAGAACATGGAAGCATCTCATGGCCATAGGATACGTGAAAGAAGTTAGACACAAAGGAACACGTATCTCATGATTCTATGAAGACCAAGATTAGGTGAACATTATTATATGTAACAGAATTCATAATTTTGTTAGGGACCTAGATTTTGCATGGGAAGGTGTTAAGGGAGCAAACTAGGGTGCTGGGAATGTCTGTATCTTCCATCTGTTTAGTAGTTCCATAGGTATAGAACTTCTGCACTTAAGATGTGTACTTCTAGGCTGAGCACAGTGGCATTGTGCCTGTAATCACAATACTCTAGCAGACCAAGGTGGGAAGATTGTTTGAGGCCACGAGTTTGAGACCTGTCTGACGAAGAGCTAGACCACATCTCTACAAAAAATAGAACAATTAGCCAGTCATGGTGGTGCACACCTGCAGTTTCAGTTAATTGGGAGTCTAAGGCAGGAGGATTGCTTGACCCTAACAATTTGAGGTTACAGTGGGCTATGATAATGCCACTGCTCTCATACAAAGTCAGCAGACCAAGATTGGTCTCAAAAATTTAAATAAAGTGTACTTTTTCTAGCTCTAAGTGGAAAAGCTTTCACTTTTACTACCTTCAGTAGAATATTAGCTGTGGGTTTGTTGCAATGGCTTCTGTCAGTTTAAGAAATGTGCCACCTATGCCCATACTCTTCAGTATTCTAATTAGAAAAGGATGCTGGATTTTATTGAATGCTTTTTCTGCATCTATTGAGAGGATCATATGGTCTTTGTTTTTGCTTCTGTTAATACGGTGGATAACATTTATGGACTTGCTTATGTTAAACTGGTCTTGTATCTCTGGGATGACCTACTTAATCATGATGTATGACTTTTTTGATGAGAAGCTGTAGTCTATTAGCTAGGATTTTGTTGAAAATTTTTGCATCTATACTCATTAGTGAAATTTATCTGAAATTTTCCTTTTCATTTGGCTCTTTTCTTGGTTTCGATATCAGGTAATGTTTGTTTTGTAGAACATGTTGGGGAAGATTCCTTACTCCCCAATTTTTGGGAATAATTTCTGCAGCATGGAAATAAGCACTTTGAAGTTTTGATAGAATTATAGTGTGAAGCCATCCGGACAAGGGAATTTTTTTGTTGGGAGTTTTTTTATTGTTTTTTTGATTTCAGTGCTTGAAATCTGTTTAGGAGATCTATTTCTTCTTGGCTAAGTCTAGGGAGAAGATGGGATTCCAAATATTGATCTGTTTCCTTCACATTGTCAATTTCTGGGCATAGAGTTTTTTGTAGTATTCAGAGACAATCTCTTCTATATCTGTGGCATCTGTTATTTCCCCTTTATAATTTCTGATTGAGGTTACTAGAGATTTTACTTTGTCACTACTATTGAACATAATGCTGGAAGTTCTAGCCAGTAAATCAGGCAAGAGAAGGAAATAAAGGGCATCCAAATGGGAGCAGAGGAGGTCAAACTGTCCCTCTTTGATGACGTTATGACCTTATACTTAGAGAACCCCAAAGACTAAACCATACGACTCCTGAAAGTGATCAAAAAACACAGTAATTTCTCAGGATACAAAAGTAAAGTCCAAAAATCAGTAGCCTTTGTATATGTCAATAACAGCCAAGATGAGAAGGTAATTAAGGACA
Source organism: Perodicticus potto (assembly GCA_963574655.1). Taxonomy (NCBI): domain Eukaryota; kingdom Metazoa; phylum Chordata; class Mammalia; order Primates; family Lorisidae; genus Perodicticus; species Perodicticus potto. The sequence goes on along the minus strand of CAUYRH010135403.1, from coordinate 12,232 downwards.
CAGACCCCTTCACAGTAGCTTCAAAGAAAATGAAATACCTAGGAATATACTTAACAAAAGAGGTGAAGGACCTCTATAAAGAAAATTATGAAACACTAAGAAAAGAAATATCAGAAGATATTGACAAGTGGAAGAACATACCATGCTCATGACTAGGCAGAATCAACAATATTAAAATGTCTATACTTTAAGCAATCTACAGATTCAGTGCTATCCCAATGAAAATATTCACACTGTACTTTCAAGAATTGGAAAAAATAATTCTTTGTTTTGTATGGAACCAGAAAAAGCCCCATATAGCCAAGGCAGTTCTTAGCAATAAAAACAAAGCCAGGGGCATCAGCCTACCAGACTTTAGGCTGTACTACAAGGCCATAGTGATTAAAACAGCATGGTATTGGCACAAAAATAGAGACATAGACATCTGGAACTGGTTAGAAAACCAGAAGATGAAACTAACACTTACAGCCACCTAGTGTTTGATAAACCAAACAAGAACATACACTGGGGGAAAAGACTCCCTGTTCAATAAATGTTGCTGGGAGAACTGGATATCCACCTATAAAAGACTTAAACTGGACCTGCACCTTTCTCCACTCACAAAAATTGATTCAAGATGGATAAAAGACCTAAATTTAAGGCATGAAACAATAAAAATCCTCAAAGAAAGCATGGGAAAAAACACTTGAAGATATTGGCCTGGGTAAAGACTTTATAAAGACATCCCTGGCAATTGCAACAACAACAATAAAATAAACAATGGGACTTAATTAAACTGAAAAGCTTCTGTACAGCTAAGGAGACAACAACCAAAGCAAATAGACAACCTACACAATGGGAAAGGCATATTTTGAATAGGACAAAAGCTTGATTACTAAGTTCTACAAAAAACTCAAATTAATCCATATGAAAAAAAGTCAATAATCCCATATATCAATGGGGAAGAGAGATGAATAGAACCTTCTCTAAAGAAGGTGAATGGCTGACAAACATGAAAAAATGCTCATCATCCCAAATTATTAGAGAAATGAAAATCAAAATCACCCTGAGATATCATCTAACCCCAACAAGAATGGCCCTCATCACAAAATCTCAAAACTGTAGATGCTGGCATGGATGTGGAGAAAAAGGAATGCTTTTACACTGCTGGTGGGACTGCAAACTAATACAACCTTTTTGGAAGGAAGTATGGAGAACCCTCAAAGAACTCAAACTAGACCTCCCACTTGATCCTGCAATCCCATTACTGGACATCTACCCAGAAGGAAAAAAAATCCTTTTACGATAAGGACATTTACACCAGACTGTTTATCACAGCTCAATTTATAATTACCAAAATGGTGGAAACAGCCTAAATGCTGAACAACCCAGCAATGGATTAACAAGCTGTGGTATAAGTATACCATGGAATACTATTCAGCCATTAAAAAAGATGGAGACTTTATATCCTTTTTATTAACCTGAATGGAAGTGGAACACAGTATTCTTTTTTTTTTTAATTTTATTACCTTTATCATTAAATCATAGCTGTGTACAATAGTGCAATCAAGGGGTATAATGTGCTGGTTTCATATACAATATGAACTATTTTCATCAAACTGATTAACATAGCCTTCCTGGCAATTTCTCCATTATTATATGAAGACATTTGTATTCTGCATTTAGCAAGGTTCACCTGTACCCTTCTAAGATTTATCGTTAGTGTGGGCCTGTGATTGTTTATATTCTATTTTGTTTTCTCGAGCCTTAGTTTCCTGGTCTGTAGAACAGGAATAGGAGGCTTGGCACTGTAGCTCACACCTTGTAATCCCAGCACTCTGGGAAGCCTGGGAAGATGGATTGGCTGAGCTCAAGTTCAAAACCAGCCTGAGCAAGAATGAGACCCCCCACCCCATCTCTAAAAATAGCCTGTAGTCCCAGCTTCTGGGGAGGCTGAGGTAAGAGGATTGTTTGAGCCCAAGAGTTGGAGGTTGCTGTGAGATATGATACCACAGCCCTCGGGATGACAAAGTGAAACTCTCTCTCTCTCAAAAAAGAAAAAAAAAGGAATAGGTTTGAGGATTAAATGGAATGTATGTAAAGTGTCTGACATATAGAAAATACTTAATGAGTGGTGCTTACTAATAATTTCACTATTGTTATTACTAATCTGAAGTTAAAATAGCCAACTACATACCCAGGCTCTTTAAGTATTTCTATGAATGATGCCAAAGCAGGAATCATAAAGAAAAAAAGTTACATAATTATATTTGAAAATTTAATTTAATTTTTTTTTTTTTTTTTGAGACAGAGTCTCATTCTAGTCTCAGGCTAGAGTGTCACGGCCTCAGCCTAGCTCACAGTAACCTCAAACTTCTGGCTTAAGTGATCCTCTTGCCTCAGCCTTCTGAGTAGCTGGGACTACAGGGGCATGTCACTGTGCCCAGCTAATTTTTTTCTATTTTTGATAGAGATAGGGTCTTGCCTTGCTCAGGCCACTCTCAAACTCCTGACCTTAAGCAATCCTCCCTCCTCAGCCTCCCAGAGTACTAGGATTACAGTCATAACCCACCATGCCTGGCCTTATGAGCAGGTGAGAAGTCAGCCATCTGCCACCTAGACAAGAGCCGTCGTCAGAACCTGACCGTGCTGGCACCGTGAGCTCATCAAACTTCCGGCCTGCAGAGCTATGGGAAATGAACATCTGTTGTTTAAGCCATGGAGTCTATTGTCTATTTTGCTACAGCCCAAGTTAACTAAGAATTTTGGTTCTGTGAAGTGAGACACTGCTGTAACAAATACAGTTGTGCGTCGCATAATGATGCTTCAGCCAATGAAGGCCCATGTGTGTAATCCGGGTCCCGTAAGATTATAATACCATATTTTTACCTTTTTTCATATTTAGATACACAAGTAACTTACTGTGTGGTTACAATTGCCTACAGTGTTCAGTACAGTCACGTGTTATCTAGGTTTGTAGGCTAGACCACAGAGCCTGGGTATGTAGTTGGCTCTAAGTATGACATGTTCACACAGAAATGGGACTGCCTAATAGTGAGGTTCTCAGAAGCCATCCCTGTTGTTAGGCAGTACATGGCTATGCCTAAAAATGTGGAAATGACTTTGAACCTGCGCAATGGGTAGGGGCTGGAAGAGTTTTGCAGTTCATGCTATTAGAGATAGCCGTGACCTGACTTTCAAGGCGATTCTGGTGAGGACTCAGAAGAGGAGAGCTGTAGAGAAAGCTTCCATCTTCTTTAAGAATACATAAATAATCATGAAGAGAATGTGGGTAGGAATATGGGAAGGGCCATTCCGGTGAGGTCTTAGACAGAAATGAGAAACATATTAATGGGCAATGTAGAGAAGACAACACTTGTTACAAAGTGGGCAGGAACTTAGCTGAATTGTGTTCCTCTTCTGTGTTTTGTGAAAGGTAGAACTTGCAAATGATGCAAACTGGATGTTTATCTGTCTCCTGCTATAAATGCTCTCCAGCACACCCAGCTGATTTCTCTATTTTTAGTAGAAATGGGGTCTCACCATGCTCAGGCTGGTCTGGAACTCCTGAGCTCAAGCAATCCTCCTGCCTTGGCCTCCCAGAGTGCTGGGATTGCATGTGTTAGTCACTGGATGCATCTGGCTTATCTCAGGAGATTCTTAAGCAAAATGTTAAAGGAATGCTTTGCTTCCTTCTGACTACTTATAATAAAATGTGAGAAGAGAGAAATGAATTAAACAAGGAATTGTTAAAAGCAACTAGGAATAGAACCTAAAGATTTAGAAACTTCCTAATCATGTTGTAAAAAATGAGAACGGCATGTTCTGAAGAGAACACACAGGGTGTGGCTAAATTGCTCTTTGAATAGGAGATTGGTATGGATATGAACCTCAAACCTAAGCTGCCGCCCTGCAGAGACACTGCCAATTTGAGCTGAAAGGGACAGGCATGAGGTGAATGAAATGAACAAAGGCTGTTGGATTCTTAAATCTTACACGACCAGGTCATGGAACTAGTTGTCTGTGATTCAAGACGAGGGAAGTATGTAGGTAATTCAATTCACAGATCATGAGGGCTGCCCTTTGATTTCAAAAGTGGATACTGTCACCTTAGTTTTAACAGGCCAGACAGCAGCTGCCCAGAGCCTTGGGCATGTGACCACCCAGAGCCGTGGGGAAGGCACCATCCCTAGCTGGCAAAACCGCTGGGGAGGAACTGCTACTCCAGTGAGTCCAGAGGGCAGACCATCTATCCAAAGAAGATTATTTTTTAGAATTATGATCTAATATTTGTCTTGCTAAGTTTTAGACTTGCTTGGGCCCTTTCGCCCCTTTCTTCCTTCTGATTTCTCCTTTTGAAATGGGAATGTCTATCTTATGTCTATGCTACATTGTATTTTGGAAGTATACAACTTCTGTAGTTTCACAGGTTCACAGCAGGAGAGGAATTTTGACTCAGGATGGAACCTACAAAGGTCTTGCCTATACCTGATTTATTTAGGTAATGTTTAGACAAGACTTCAAACTTTAGGTTCTAGAGTTGATGCCAGAATGAGTTAAGACTTTGGGGGAGCTTTTGGGATGGAATGAATGAATGTACTTTTCCTGTGAAGAGGACACGAATTGTGAAAGCTGGGGTAGAATGTTAAAATGTTACTGAATGTTTGTGTCCCCCACCCTAAAATTCATATGTTGAAACTCTAACACCCATTGTGATGGTATTAGAAGGTGGAGCCTTTAACGGGTAATTATGTTTTAGATGAGTTCATGAAGATGTCCTTAGAAGAGAAAGAGAGACTCTCACCTTCGCTAACACCTGAGGCAAGGAGGATGCTTATCTCCAAGCAGACAATAGGGCCCTCATTCGGAAATGAATCTGCCTGCCAGCATCTTGAGTTTGGACTTCCCAGTCTCTAGAACTGTTAAAAATAAATGCTTACTGTTTAAGCCACCCAGTCTATGGTATTTCGTGATAGCAGACTAAACAGACTAAAACACTAACCCATCGTGGTTTAAAAGTGTGTTACTTCCACAAATTTGTGGATCTCCCAGTTTTCCTTCTGTTATTGATTTCCATCTTCCTCCTATTGTGGCTGGAGAGGACATGTTATATGCTATTTGTCTTTTTAAATACTAAGACTTGATTTGTGTCCTAACATGAGGTCCTATCCTGGAAAGTATCTCATGTACACTTGAGAAGAAAGTGTATTCTGTTGTTGGGTAGAATGTTTGAGGTATGTCTATTAGATCTGGTTGGTTTATTGGTGCTGCTTAAATCCTCTATTTCCTTACTTATCTTCTGTCTGGTTGTTTTATTCAATATTGAGAGTGGGGTTTTGAGGTCTCCAACTGTTATAGAACTATCGATTTCTCTCTTCAATTCTGTTAATTTTTGCTCTGTGTATTTTGAGAGAATGTTATTAGGTGCATAGATGTTTATAATTGGTATATCTTTTGCTATATCAAAACTTTTATTAATATATAATGTCCCTTCTAGTTTTCTGATGTTAGTATAGCCACTCATGCTCAATTTTGATTATGATTTGCATGGAATATTATTTTCTATCTTTGCACTTTCAACCTATTTGTGTCTTTGGCTCTAGTATGAGTCTCTTTACACAGTTGGATCATGTTTCTAAAAAAAAATCCATGATACCATCCTCTGTCTTGTTGTTTAATCCATTAACATTCAAAGTAATTACTGATAAGAGACTTGTTTCTGTCAATTTTCTATTTATTTGCTATATGCCTTGTGCTGTTTTGGTCTCTCCTTCTTAGCATTACTGCTTTCTTTTGTGTTTAGTTGATTTTTTGTAGTAAAATGTTTTAATTCCCCTCTCACTTCCTTTTGCATATATTCCGTGACTATTTTCTCTGTGGTCACCCTGGGATTACATTTAACATCCTAAAATTAAAATAGTCTAATTTGAATTTATAACAGCTTCAGTGACATATGGAAACTCTGCTCCTACACAGCTCCATCCTCCCTTTTCACTTTTTTATTTACTTTTGGAGGTGGGCTCTTGTTCTGTTGTCCAGGCTGGAGTACAGTGGCATTACCATAGCTCACTGAAACCTCAAACTCCTGAACTCAAGTGATCCTTCCACCTAAGCCTTCCCACCAAACTATGGAGGGTTACAGATGTATGGCATCATGTCCAGTTAAGTTTAAATTTTTTTCATAGAGACAAGTTCTCACTATGTTGCCTAGGCTGATCTCAAACTTCTGGCCTCAAGCAATCATCCTGCCTCAGTCTCTGGAAGTACTGGGGTTACAGTCATGAGCCATTGTGCCTGGCCTCCTTTTCAGTTATTGATGTTACAAAATTACCTGTATTGTGTGTCCAAAAATATGCATCAGTCTCTTAAATTGAGTAGAAAATAAAATGTTGAGTTACAAACAAAAGTTATAATACTATTAGCTTTTAGACTAATAATTGTTTTTTTTTAAAGGATTGGTTTCTTAAATCATGTAGAAAACAAAAAGTGGAGTTACAAACTTAAGTTACAATAGTGCTAGCTTTTATAAAAAAGCCTTTTTTTAGTACTTGCTTTTACTGAGATATTTATCTCTTCTGTTATTGTTTAGTGTCCTTTCCTTTCAACCTTGTAGCACTCCCTAGAGCATTTCTTACAGTGGGGGGGGGGTGGAGGCAGGTCTAACGGTAATGAACTCCTCCAGTTTTTGTTTATCTGGGAATGACTGAGTTTCTGCCCTACTTTTAAAGAACAGTTTTGCTGGCTATAAGATTCTTGGTTGATAGGATTTTTAATTTTTTTTGCCTCTGGCCTCCAAAGTTTGTGATGAGAAATCTGCTAGTAGTCTTATTGAGGATCCCTTGTATGTGACAAATTGCTTCTCTCTTGCTGCTTTCAAAATTCTTTGTCTTTTGATGGTTTGATTATAATGTCTCTCAATGTGGATCTCTTTGAAGTTCATTGAACTTCTTGGATATTTATGTCCATATATTTCACCCAATTTGGGAAGTTTTCAACTATTATTTCCTCAAATAATCTCTCTGCCCTTCTGTCTCTTCTTGACTGGCTGTAGCAAGTGGTTCTGATTAATATAGGACAGAATTGCTGCTATACAAGGAAGTGGAAGGGGAGGGGTATAGATGAAATCCAGGTGCTTTACCAGATTGCCTTTTTAGGCTATGTATCCAGTGGTGGTTAAAAGAAAATAATCCTATAATCTATGTAGCCAGGATCACCAAAGGCAATTTAATTCAGTTATTTATTCAATAATAAAACTTTCAAAATGCCAGACATTGTTCTGGGCCCTGAAGATACAATGAAGAAAAATAGAGGCAAAAAATGAATAAATATACAAGTAAACAAAAAAAAAATTGGCAGAGAATGATAAGTGATAATCCTTTCCTCCTCCAAAAGCCCCCTCAAACTAAGGCTGTTATGTTGTGACTAGGTCTTTCAGACTGTACCATCAAGAAGACTTCTAAAGGAAGTAATGTTTAAAACCAAGATTAAATTGTCATTAGGGGCTAGCCATGCAATATCTGACTGAATGTCTGGGTTACTTCATCATATAAAGACAAAAGTAGGAGCTGAATAACAGCAAAGACCCTGATAATAATCCCACCTCACCATTGATGGTATATGCTATTTCCAATATTTTCAGAGCTTTAGTCTGTTTTATGCTGCTGCAGCAGAATAACTGAGACTAGGTAATTTATAAAAAACAGAAATTTATTTCTCAAAGTTCTTGAGGCTGAGAAGTACAAGATCAAGGTGCTATCATGTGATGAAGGACTTCTTGCTGTGTCCTCACATGGCAGAAGGCAGAAAAGCAAAAGGAAATACTGTATCCCCACATGGTGAAAAAGCAGAAGGGCAAGAGAGAACTAACTTCCTCTGTCAAGTCCCTTTATAAGTACACCTAATTCATGAGGACTAATCACCTCTACTTTTTTTTTTTTTTTCATAGTCACCCTCAGCAGAATGCCATGGCGTTATAGCTCACAGCAACCTCCAGCTCTTGGGTTCAGGCGATTCTCTTGCCTCAGCCTCCCGAGTAGCTGGGACTACAGGCACCAGCCACAATGCCCAGCTATTTTTTTGTTGCAGTTTGGCCAGTGCCGGGTTTGAACCCACCACCCTCGGTATGTGGGGCTGGCACCCTACTCACTGAGCCACAGGTGCCGCCCTGACTAACCACCTTGTAAAGGCCCCATTTCTTTTTTTTTTTTTTTTGAGACAGAGTCTCACTATGTTGTCCTCAGTAGAGTGCAGTGGTGCCACAGCTCACAGCAACCTCAAACTCTTGGGCTTAAGCAATGCTTTTGCCTCAGCCTCCCCAAGTAGCTGGGACTACAGGCACCCGCCACAACGCCTGGCTATTTTTGTTATTATTGTCATCATCATTGTTGTTTAGCAGCCTGGGCCGGGTTCAAACCTGCCAACCCTGTTGTATGTGGCTGGCACCCTAACCACTGAGCTATAGGCACTGGGCTGCCCCATCTCTTAATACTATCACATTGATAACACTCAGAGTTTGGAAGGGACACATTCAAACCATAACATTCAGTAATGTTTTGATGGGGTAGTGGGTAATTTGTCTTTTCTTATCTATCTTTTTTACATTTTACCATTAACCAGTATTATTTTTGTAATCAGAAACTATCTGAAAACTTGAAATCAATGACACAATTATTTAATGCATAGATAAAAGGCTTGAATATAAAGACATCAAAATGTGGCAATTTCTTCTTTTTTTCTATTTTTCAAATGTTCTGAAATTTTATTAATTTTATGGTAAAGTTATTAATATGAAACACTTTGTAAGAGTTCTTAGTCATCAAAGTATTTCTTTATACATGTATATTTATGTGCATAATTGCTTTTACATATAGGTAATATCGACAACTTTTAAAGATACCAAAAAGGACAAGATCAAATACGAGTAAAAAGCCTAATACAATACAACAGATGCCAACTCAGAACCAACAAGCATTAACATTTTGTCCTGCTTGCTTTCAAAATTTAAAAAAATAAGTAAATAGGCTGGACGCAGTGGCTCATGCTTGTAATCCTAGCACTCTGGGAGGCCAAGGCACTCTGGGAGGCCAAGGTGGATTGATTGAGCTCACAGGTTCAAGACCAGACTGAGCAAGAGCAAGACCCAGTCTGTACTAAAAATAGAAAAACTGAGGCAAGAGGATCGCTTGAGCCCAAGAGTTTGAGGTTGCTGTGAGCTATGCTGCTACGGCACTCTACACAGGGCAACAGCTTCAGACTCTGTCTTAAAAAAAAACCAAACCAGTAAATAGAGCATTCAAATCCTTGTAGTCCCATCCCCAATTCTGCCTTCCTCCATAAGGGGAACCAATATTGTGATTTAGTATAGATCTCTGTCATTTTACGTACATTTGCCTGTCTGTCTCTATATCTATCTATCTGATCATTCTCTATGTAATTCTGATTCTGAAGAAACAAGGAACAGAAGGGGCTTTTCCTTGAATAAGGTGCTGGTCATGCCTCGATTAGAACCTATGTAAGTGAAGTTCCTTTGTAATGAAGTCAGTGCAGTTAAATAAAAAGGGTGGGGGTGTTCAAGAATCATGGGGAAAATATGGTTGATGGGAACCATATGTCTGAATGGCCATGTTCCAATAAACAGTGTGGATACACAGATGTGCTGGTCATAAATTCCTCCCAATTCCTATTATGTCCAAAAGGTAACCAAAGGTAGACAAGACTAACCTTTATCGTCTCAGGACCGATAAAGTGGCCCTGCGTCCCATTGTGTCCGCCTTTTCCCATCTCCCAAATCGGCAGTCACTTATCATCTGCTACTCTGAAGCCTCCCAGTTTTCAAAAGGAGATAGTGTCTGATAATAATCACTTACACTTGTTAACTGGTAGATTAATCTTTAGCAGATGAGTTTCAGTCACTGTGATATCTCAGTCAGTAACTTAAAGCTCATCTCCACTTGAAGAAGAAAAATCTTAAGCTTTACCCACAGCTAATGCAATTTTAGGTATCAGCTGGCAGGTGTGAGGTGTGTTACAGGGGTGGGGTTCCTGAATGTAAACTGCGTTAGACCTACCCAGAGGTTCTCAAGGCGTCCTATTGGAATCACTAGGGAACTTTTGAAAATGGCACCAATTCTTGGGCTCTGTCCCCAGAAATTCTTGGTGTAGGGTTGGGCTTGGGCATTAATGTTTTTTAAAACTTCCCCTGCAGTGCCCAAAAGACGAATGCAATGTAATTCCACTTACGTAAGGTACCCAGAGTAGTCAAATGCATAGAGACAGAAAATAGAATTGTGGTTGCCAAGGATGTGGGGGGAGAGAGGAATGGAGAATTAGGGTTTAATGGGTCTAGAATTTCAGTCTGGGAAGAAGGAAGAGTTCTATAGATCGTGATGATGGTTGCACAGCAATGTAAATAGGCTTATTGCCACCGAACCACATCCCCAACATTGGTTAGGATGGTAAATTTTGTTATGGGTGTTTTACCACACTAAACAAGTGAGAAATAAAATCTCCTGTGGTGATTCTACTGTGCAATCTGGTGGAGACACACCCTACCCTCTCTGCAGCGACTGGTGGCAGGGTGGGTTCTGTCCATGATGGGGCGCCCTACTCCTCTGCACGGCTCAGCAGGACCCTCTTCTGATTTCAACTTTTACTGCTTCTAGGGAGCAAAGACCTTCACTTTTCCTTTAACCTTTGGTCTGTCCCCTGCCCAAGGCTGACCTTGGAATCCCTCTCCCTGCCTCTGTTGGCACATTTGCAACTAGTAGCAACATTTCAGAATAGGTGGTGTGTTTTATTCTCTGGTCTTTTCTGATACCTTTGGCTGGAGCCTCCTCCCTTCCCTCTTTTTCCAGACTTCGGCATGCTTCGTTTGGTCTAGCCCCGTAATCTTACTCATGCAGGTATAAATCATGTGGGAATAACCAGACAGTGAATGTCTAACAGGAATGACCATATGTCCATAGAGATGACTAGTTCTTTGTATCGCCTCTAATGAAATGTCCTGCTTATCTAGTTTGTAATCCAGATGTTAGCAGAGGTCACCCAATCTTTTGAAAGTTGACACAGCCCCTGTCCCACACTCTGGGGGAAGTCGATTGCTCTGTCCGAGCTTCCCCCTCCTGTCTGAATCTGCTGAGTGGCGGCTCACTTGCAGACATATTCTATGCAGCTCCTTTGGCTCCATTTTGGCACTGACCCAGAGGGGAGAGTCAGCCCCTTCCGTTCATTGCTGCTTCTCCAGTCTGGACTCCAAACAAAACAAAACCTACAAAAGGCACGTAATTGCTCATCAGCTTTTATTATATGTGTAAGGATATGCTCAGTTATCATATCATCCCAAAGCAGAACTCTTACTATTGGGTAGTGGATATTTCTGTTCTTAAAAGTCCTTCGGGGCTCAGTGCCTGTAGCTCAAGTGGCTAAGGTGCCAGCCGCATGCACCAAAGCTGGCGGGTTCGAATCCAGCACCTGCCAAACAACAATGACAACTACAACCAAAAAAAAAGAAAGAAAAAAGAAAAAATAGCCAGGCATTGTGGTAGGCGCCTGTAGTTCCAGATGCTTGGGAGGCTGAAGCAAGAGAATCACTTAAGCCCAAGAGTCTGAAGTTGCTGTGAGCAGTGACGCTACAGCCATCTACCGAGGGTAACAGTTTGAAACTCTGTCTCAAAAAAAAAAAAAAAGTCCTTCTGCAATATCATATGATTCTATTCACATAAAGTCCCCAAACTGGCAAGACTAAGTTAGCTTGTGTTGTATTATGATTTTACTAAGAAGTGAGGTTAGTGGTTAGCATGAGGGGGTGCCTGGGAGGAGCCCAGGGGGCCTCTGGGAAAACCACAGAGCTGTAAACTTGCATCTATGCCCTTGTCTGTATTTACATTAATTATGCGTCAATAAAAAGTCTTCATTAAAAACTGGGGAACAGGCTCGGTGCCTGTGGCTCAAGTGGCTAAGGTGCCAGCCACATACACCCGAGCTGGCAGGTTCGAATCCAGCCTGGGCCCGCCAAACAACGATGACGGCTGCAACCAAAAAATGGCCGGGCGTTGTGGCGGGCGCCTGTAGTCCCAGCTACTTGGGAAGCGGAGGCAGGAGACTCGCTTGAGCCCAGGAATTGGAGGTTGCTGTGAGCTGTGATGTCACAGCACTCTATCCAAGGTGACAGCTTGAGGCTCTGTCTCAAAAAAACAAACAACAACAAAAAAAAACCTGGGGAACAGAGGAGCAACTGCTCTCACAGTCGTGTTGC
>CAUYRH010135402.1:0-12700 GCA_963574655.1 Perodicticus potto | reverse complement strand
TCTGCTTTATTTTTCTTTATTTTCTTCCTTTCCTTTCCTTCCTTCCTTTTTTCTCTCTCTCTCTCTGTCTCTCTTTCTTTCTTTCTTTCTTTTTGGAGACAGAGTCTCACTTTTTCACCCCCAGTAGAGTGCTGTGGTGTTATAGCTCACAGCAACCTCAAACTCGTGGACTCAAGCGATTCTCCTCCCTCAGCTTTCCAAGTAGCTTGGACTACAGGTGCCCACCACAACGCCTGGCTAGTTTTTTGGAGATGGGGTCTCGCTCTGGCTCAGGCTGGTCTGAAACCTATGACCTCAGGTAATCCACCCACCTCGGCCTCCCAGAGTGCTAAGATTACAGGCATGAGACACTGCATCAGCTCTTTTTGTTTTCTTAATGAAGGCATCTAATGCTATAAATTTCCCTCTTAGGACGACATTTGCAGTATCCCACAGTTTTTGAAAGCTTGTGGGTTCATTATCATTTTGTTTAAAGAAATCTAATGATTTCCTTCTTAATCTGATATTTGACCTAGCTGTCATCCATTATAAGCTTAGTTAGTTTCCATGACTTTATTTGGGTATGAAGATTTCTGTTAATGTTGAGTTCAACTTTTATTCCATAATGGTCCAAGAAGATACAAGGAATATCTTCTATTTTTTTTTAAATTTGTTGAGATTAACTTTGTGTCCTAAGGTAAGATCAATTTTGGAGGATGATCCCTGGGCTGATAAGAATGTGAATTCAGTTTTGTTAGTGTGAAAAGTTCTGTATATGTCTGTTAAGTCCATTTGTTTTAGGGTCGTGTTTAAGTCTATTATTTCTTTGTTTAGTTTCTGCTTGGAGGATCTGTCTGGTACTGTCAAGAGGGTGTTAAAATCTCCAACTATTATACTGCAGGAAGATATCATATTGTTCCAATCATTTAGAGTTTCTTTAATGATTTGGGAAGCATTCAAATATTGTGCATAAATGTTAATTATTGAAATGTTTTCATGTTGTGCACTTCCTTTGACAAGTATGTAATGTCCATCTTTGTCTTTCCTTATTTTTGTTGGTTTAAATCCAATTGTATTTGCAAATAAGATTGTTAACCCTGTTTTTTTTCTGATTTCCATTTTCCTGGATTATTGTTTTCCACCCCTTCACCTTGAGTCTTGTTTTGGTTGCCAGAATTCTTCTGGTGGCTTCTTCCTATAAGTATTTGCAGGCTTTTTGTTTTTAATATATCATACTTTTTTTACTTGGAATTATAGGTTGTCCCTGAATAGGTATTAAGAGATAACCTAAGTGGGGACCCTTAGGAAACCCTGTACCATCATAATTGACAATTAAAACTGGCAGGGTGAGACAGGCTTAGAAGGCCCCAGAAACTAGAGTTAACTTTCCCTTCTCAAATTAGCTGAAGCTTGTGACTTCTCCCTTACAGCCTCATAAAACTCCCTTTCAAGGTTGCAGTCAGAGTCTCCTGGTGCGACAGTGCAGCCTGGCTCTGTCTTAGAATCATCTTGCCCTGTACTCAATCCCAATGAGTTGCATCATTTAGCTGGAGCCTCCCGGCTGAATCAAGATCCACATACCTGTGCCCCCCACCCAGCATATGATAGCTGGAGGAGAATCCCCTACCTGACACGCAAAATTCACCCTTCCTATTCCAACCTCCTTTATCTCAGCATAAAGTAAAATATGTTGTAAACCTGCAGCCCCAGGCAGTGGTGGCAGGAGAGCAAGAATGCACCACCTACTTTGACCACAATTGCCAGCCAAACTCCCTCAGGCAGCGTGAGCAACAGCCACCCAAACAAGCCCAGAGGGACACCAGGCACCAGAGAACAAGAATCTGCTGGCAGTTCTGACTGAGAATTCCTGGAGGGGCTGGGGAAGGGATGACTTCCGTGGGAAAGGGAGGCAGCTGAGACCACGCCTCCCAACATCAAAGGATTGCAGCTCCACTGTTTCTGAGTCACTGGATTGGTCTCTCCGGTCTTTCTGAGTATTTCCCAAATACTCTAGCCTCTGCTGGGGGGGGGGGCAGTTTGCCAGGCAGTCAGATAGGGGGACGGGTGGGCTGTGGACTCAGAACTGCTGAGAGAAAGTTTGTTCTCTTTTGTGCCAGGCAGGATGGGGATTGAGTTTAGAGCTGGAGCTTCCCAGGTGTAGGAAAACTGGGAACTTGAGATTCTCTCCTGTGGGCTGAGGTAGGAGGTCCTTTTTGTTCCTTGCTTGCTTGCAGAAAGCCAGCTGTACAGGCTTCCTTGTTGGGGGAGGGGTCTCCCCTCCACTTGACAATAGGAGATTTGGGAGTGGCCGTTCATAACCTGTATTCTGTTAAGTGTCTTCCTTTTCCTTGGCCTTGAAGTTTGTCTTAGTGGGGATGGTGTGCACCTCACATTCTTCTCCTTTTTCTCAACTCCCCACCTCTGGCTTCTCTGCGTTCACTTCAGTCCAAGTACTCTTCCTCTGCACAGGAGCTTCTGCAAAAGCTGCCTCTAGTTGGCCATCTTGCTCTGCCCCTCTCTGATAGTATTCTTATTTCTTATAGATAAGAAATCAAGTTAATCAAGCTTATGACCTAGTAATAAGAAGACCTGTCATTTTTCTGGTGATTCAGTTTTTGGAAAACATTTGCGAGTATGTTATTCTATTTGGTCTTAAAAAAATAGACCTGTGTGATCATTCAGACAGATATTATTTCTACTTTATAGATTAGAAAATCAAGGGTCAGAGACATTCCATGATGTCTGCAATGTCACACAGCTAGTAAAAGATATTTTTCTCTTAAAGACTCTGCGTTGGGAGGCTTTGTAGGATTTTTCTTTTAATATTCTATGATCTTTTCTAAGCTTATAACCATCAGAAGAAACAATCATCAGGGTGACTTTTGGCCTTAACTGAAGCTGGGTCTACAGGAACAAACATTTTAAAATATACAGATAACAAAAATTTGTCACATTTTCTTTCTCTCTCTTATCTATCTATCTATCTATCTATCTATCTATGTATCTATTAATATCTAGAGAGAGTGTTAAGGAATGAATACTACCCACACCTGTTTTTACTGGTTAGCTCCGAATAAAATATGTCCTTATTATCAAGTAAACACAAGTATTGAGCTGACCAGGGTGAGGAGTAGTTGTACTGGTTTCCTTTGTGTGTACGTACAAGAGTGAATAAAGAAAGAGATGTCTCTAAACATGTTTGAAAAATTGACCAGGAGAGAGCTGGGGGAGAATGCTGAGAATGGTGTGGGGAAAGGAAGGGAGACATCACTGCACTGGTTGAGGGGCATGCTGCCTGACATAGTATGGTGTTATGTTTCTGACAGCATTAATTTTTTTTTTTTGACAGCTAGGTTCAGAATTGTTCTTGGGTTTTTCTTCTGGAAATATGATGGTAGAGGGAGAGTGAGGTGTTCCCCCTCATTATTTCTTAATCTTCCTGCAGGAGGAAATTGCTCTAGTTGTGTTCACCACCCTTAAACCTGTCATGTTTAAGCAGGCTAGGGTATTTTTTTCTATCAAATAGTACCCCCAGTCAGCCATTCCTAATTACCTTCATTTCACTGCACTTTCCAGAATCCTAATGAGGTATGGCCTAGTGGTGTGAGTGCAGGACCCAGTGTGAGGAGTCTTTTTTTTTTCTTTTTTCTTTTTTTATTAAATCATGATTGTGTACGTAAATGCAATCATGGTGTACAATGTGCTGGTTTTATATACAATTTGAAATATTTTCATCGAACCGGTTGACATAGCTTTCATGGCATTTTCTTAGTTATTGTGTACAGACATTCATATTCTACATTTAGTAAGTTTCACCTGTACCCTTCTCGAATTCTAGTTGCAGATGCTAGATCAGTGGTTCTCAACCTGTGGGTCATGACCCCTTTGTTAACAATGAAAATACATCCTGCATATCAGATATTTACATTACGATTCATAACAGCAGCAAAATTACAGTTATGAAGTAGCAACGAAAATAATTTTATGGTTGGGGGGTCACCACAACATGAGGAACTGTATTAAAGCAGTGGTTCTCAACCTTCCTAATGCTGTGTGACCCTTTAATACAGTTCCTCGTGTTGTAGTGACCCCCACACATGAGGAGCAGTGTCTCCTGCGACCATCAGAAATGTGTTTTCTGATGGTTTTAGGTGACCCCTGTGAAAAGGGAAAGGGTCATTCGATCCCCAAAGGGGTCACAACCCACAGGTTGAGAACCGCTGGAAAGGGTTGCGGCATTAGAAGGCATTAGGAAGATTGAGAACCACAGTGCTAGATGCTTGTTTCTAGTAGACAGCAAGTCTCTTAACCTCTTCTGTAGTGCTGTTAATGGAGCTAATAATATTTATTTATCTCATGATGTAAGCAGAAGGGATTAACTTGTTAATGTTGGTGCAAAGGCTTTGAGGAAATGAATGGCAAGTTTTTGTGTATTGTGTCTATTTTCAACTGCTAATTCTTACTAACAGGAGGCACCTGCTCCATTATAGTCATCAAACACTGGCTGGACGAGAAGGAAAACTTTAGTTCTGTGCCGTGAGCTAGCAGAAAATGTAGCTACCTTCAGCCCCTCTTTCCAACTTGAGTGTCTGTTTTCTGCCCATCTAAAAGCATTCCTCTCCCTTATGGTTTCTCTAGTTTAGTAATTTTTCTCTCTCCTGCAATCCTTTATACTTACCTTTACTGGTGCAAAATGACTATTGTGTTACAGCTGTAGGGGGAAAGGATCCCTTTCTATAATAACCTGTTAGACATTCTGGAAACTTTTGTGATAAAAGGAGCCATATAAATATGAAGTGCTTTAGTAATTGTTGTTCTGTTAGTACATTGCATAACTGCCTTACAGATTTCTGATACTCTGACCATTTCAAGATGCTGATACTATTAGCTGCTTTGTGAGGTGTAATTATGGCTTTCCTGTGCATGGCTGTCAGCAGTCTAATGTCAGAAAGTAGCCCTTGGTTAGTCTCTATTTTCAAATAGGGTCAAATTCTAACCTTCCATCACCACCCCCACTTCTGGCATAAAACAATAGGTATCGTAAGGCTTTGGGGAAGGATAGGTGGGGCATTTTAGAGAATGTGTAATCATTTCTATTATTTCTTTGAATCCTCTTCTTATTGTTTCCCACTTATGGTTCACAAGGTGCCATCAAAGTGTAAGCTCTATCTTGCCTCCAATACTAATTTTCGGCAATGCCTAAGTTGCTACAAACTGGTGGGTCCTGTGGGTTTCCTTCAGGGCCTAATAATTTAAACAGAACCAAATGCTCCTTATTTAAACTACTGCCATAAAGAATCTTATTTTGAGAAGTGTTTATTGTGTCTCATTACTTTTGAAATTAGTACTTAACAAGTTAGAAATAAATAATCTCTTTTTGGGTGACAGTAGATATAAATGGATGCTCTGTGCACACACCCTTGACTCTACTCATTCCAGTGTACTGAGACACCTCTGTTTGCCATGGCAGTAATCAAAATATCTGTAACAAAGGAGAGCTATGGAGGGTTTCATGGACCACAAATAAGGAAATAGTCATTATATTGTACCTAATTGGAAAACATCAATATGAGAAGCTATTGCATTCACTATTTCTAAGATGGTGTTCCACTCGATTGTTTCTTGCTAGCATGATCACATTTTACGGGCTTGAGCAACAAGCTGGTAGAAGGGAAATGAATTTAGAACAATATGCCAAAGGCTGTTACTTGTTCACTCTTAAATAAGCTTGAGGAGGCAACCGGGTTTTAAGTGGTGTATAATATAAATAATGGGATTGGGTTTGGAACAGAATTTGGGGGTGTTATTTTGGCCCAGAGGCACAAGGCCACCCGCTGCTTTCCCTCCAAATATTTTGAAGTCTTTTCAGCTCACAGACCTCACTCAATAGAAATTGCACTCTGTAGGCAGTCAGGGCTCTGTAGCTACTAAGCAGCAGAGAACTGAGGCACTGATAAAATAGAATTTAGCAGAAAGAAATGAACCTCCTCATATTTTGAGATTGTTGGGCCTTCTCTGTGCTAGGGGGACTGAAAGATAGGCTGGATCCAGGAGAGCTCATACTGTGGATCTGTGGATTCTGTTGCTTGTGGTCTTACATGGGTTTCTTATTATCATTTGTACCAGCTTTACTAAATCATAGCTTATGAAATTGAAGCCACTCACCAAATCACTAGTCATCTTAAGTTACCTTCTAAGGATGATTGCCAGTGCCTCAAAGGATAATTGAAATGGTCACCAAGGTTCTAGGTAACAAAGTGGTTCATTCCTGGATCCCTTGGGCAATGGACTGAGACCTCCAGTTGGGTTTGGAGATCTATCTTGAGTTAGTGAGTACCAAATGTTTCCTTTGTCTAACTTCTGGACTATACCGTCTTAACCCAGGACACTGGAAGTACCCAAGGAAGTCACTCTGAGAAAAATAGGTGTGATCCAGGCTAATCACTTCCCTGATGTTACCATCTTCTGTTTGTTATCTTAGCAGCAGGTAATGCCAAGAACAGTACTCCTGGGAGTTTTCTTGTTGTCCTTGTTGTTGTGGCATGCCCTAGCTGAGTTGGTATTTAAAGTGGCTGTAGCATTTAATCTGAGTGTTTGTTTTCTTGGCCGTTTAAGGGGGGAATAAAAGTTGGCACCTGCTTGTAAAGTGCTTTGATATTTGGGGATGAAAGGTACTCAGTGCCTGCAAAATAGCTTTAATGTGTTGTAGTTACATATTTGGGATGATGATTGGACTGCAGGGTTTGTTCCACGGGCAAATGTGGTTGATAGCTATTTAGTCCTCAGGTTAAGTTTTGTTTATGTGGGATGAGGTAGTTTGACTTACATGACTGGAGTTTTCATTTTACTTACTCTTAAGCTGCTTTTACTCACAGTGAGGTCTTGTTCGTTTTTCGTCTGTATGTACAATAGGCATTAACTGGTTCCAGAGAGCATTTTATAAGCAGATACTATTTCAGAGTGCACTATGCTCCACAAAGGACTTAGAAAAAGTTCCAAGGGTTTATTCAGAAGCCTGTATTTGTTTGTTTAATGGCATAATTTTTAGGCTGCTCATTCTTTGTCTCTGAATTGCATGGATTCTTGCAGAAAGCTGTTAGTTTTCTCAAGAAGGGCTTTATGGTGAAATTTTCCACTGGGTTGCTCTTCTAAAGGCACAACTTTGACCAAAGATGAAAGCAGAGGAAAGTGCTTTCCCTAGGCCATCTTTGCCACCTCTAGGGAGTCTGACCACATCAATGGTGCCAGTGAAACTTTAGGAGTGATGATGAGAGGCTGCCAAGAATGAACTTGTTAAACTTAACTTGTTGGATGTTTTCCAAATGGCCTGTGTTTTTCTCCTTGATAGCCCTGTCCTGAAAGCCACTGGAATCCTAGAGTTGTCTACTACATGTAGAAAAGTAGTTGCCACACTCACAATATGTGACTCAGAGGTCAATAATCTGGTGAAGCCTTGTCTTTTCATAGAAATGTTATCCACTTGGATTTGGAAACACTGTCATGTGTTACCACTGCCATTCCCAGGGATGTGTCAGGACCAAAAGAGTTGATAACAGAGAATGAATTGTAACTACTGAAGACAATGGGCAGAGCGGATGGTTTCTGAAGAAATAGGATCACCTTGGCCTAAAATAATTGGTCATTTACCTTAATTGTTATAAGTAGCCTTGTGCTTAATCTCTTCTATCTCTTACCAGTCGTTGATGCATTACATGAATACTTGCTGCGTGTCCAGTATCGTGGCATTTGGCATAGGGACCTCAAAAGAGAACTTCCAGTCCAGTTGCGCAATGAACTGACACTCAGACATGAAATAATCATAGAACCTAAGGAAACTCGTAAGTAAATGGTATAGTCTGTAGACAAAGTACTTAGAAAGTGCTAAGCAATGAGGTATGATCAGTGATGGAAATATATTAGAAATGAGGGAAATTAGATGGCTTGCCTTGGATGACTGCTTAGCCAAGAGCTTCATTTAGATTCAGTGCTAGTTACAAGGAGCCATTATAAAGTCTTCAAAAGAGAAGTGGTATGAAAATAGTGGAAGATACTCCATTTTACAGAACAGGCTGGAGCAAAAGGCAAATGGAAGTGAAGAAACAGTGGTACAAGGTGATTAAGGCTGTGGAAATGGAGACAAAGGGACATATATATGAACTATTTCTAAGAACTTGAATACTTTCATAATTTATTGGGTAGTAGAGGGGTTATTCCTGCATTTATGATGTGGGTTATGCATGTATAACAAATATAAGGGCAAAATTCTCCTATGGAGGTCATCTACTCTCATCAACCCAATAGGGTGTTATTTAGGTCTCTAAAGTAGCAGTATAATTCTCCAAGTTTCACTCCAGTAGCCTCAGTATGAGTGTATGTATGTATCTGCAGGTAGGTAGCTGCCACTCTCCGTAAGCATATTAATCTGAATGGCTGACATTTTGAGCATCCCTGGCAAGAGGTCCATTAGTTTGTAAGCTCCCTGCGGGTGTAGGCTATGTCTTTTTAAAAAAATTCCCAGATTTTGGTTTATGTTTATTGAATGGATGAATGAATTAATGAATGAATAAGAACCACTTCACTTTAGAAGCTTAAAATTCTTGGAGCTTGAAGGCAACACTAAGATCATTTGTCTATTCTCATTTTAAGAATGGATAAATTAAGACCTCAGGAGGGATAAAGTGATTTACTTAATGTCATCAGTGAGTCAGTGACAACCAAGGGAACAGAATTTAGGCTTCCCCACTGCATCACATGTAGTCAAACTGTGCGTGTATGTATAATTAGCGCTGGGGTACATGGAGACCATATGACTGAAAATAAGTGTGGTTAGTAAGAGATTGATTATTTTCCAGTTCAGGGTAAATAGGAACTTTCTAGTGATGGCAACACATGCCTTTTATTCCACTTTTACTAATTTCTGCTTCAGCTGCTGCTGTATGGGTGGACGACTCTTTGAATATACATTCTAGCTGGAGGCATGTTGGCTATATTTTTATAGAGAATTTACATTTTCATTTTTATGTGCTGGGGATAGGAAGTAGGAAAAAAGTCACTTGTCGACTCTTTTCCAAAAAACACCTTTGGGAGGAGGCAGCCATTTGAACATCTAAAACAGCAACCACTTCTAGAAAAGGTTATGGGTCTTTTCATCATTGATCAATAGGTATAATCATTATTATTGGAAGGCAGCAGTTAAAAAAAGAACTGGCATTTTAAAATCACTTTGCTGTGCGTCTGATGGGGGATTCTAGTTTTCTTTTTTGTGTTGCTAAAGTGGCTTGAGTCAAAAATTTAAAAAAGTAATTAGCAAATTGCACTTACAATGCTTTTCAGTTTGACAGGACTTTTAAAGTGTAATTTAAAAGGGTTGTTTATGTTCAAATAAAAACCTTAAAGTTCTGAGGAATCTCTTTTTTAATCCCAGTGTTTTCAACCTTTTTTAGTTTGGTGTAGTGACCTGGGATTTGTACTAGCGGGCAAAAGAGTCTAGTCCTGGATATCTGAATTTATTGGACTCCTTTCTCCTTAGGGTTGAAGTCTGTTCTGGTGATAAATGTGGTGCTGAGAGAGCTATAGTCACTCTTCCAGAGACTCCGGGACTATTCAGTGAACTGTAAAAGTAATGCAAAATGACAATTAAAGTAGGGCATTCTCTGGTACCTTGGGGGCCTGACAAAGTGGAAGTATTTGACTTCTGATGTGCCAGACTTATTAACATAGAAACATATTACCCACTGGAAGTCTCACTAGAAACTTTCCTATATCCAAAAGGGAGCTGAGAACAGAAAGTGGTCAGCAAAGAAGGCTGCTAAACAGGTAAAAAGCAAACAACACCACAAACCACAATATTATACAAAAGTGCACGAAATTTTTTTTCTTTTTTTTTTTTTGGAGACAGAGTCTCACTCAGTTGCCCTGGTGTTGAGCGCTGTGGCATCATAGCTTACAGCAACCTCAAACTCTTGGGCTCAAGTGATGCTCTTGCCTCAGCCTCCTGAGTAGCTGGAACTACAGACATCCTCCACAATGCCAGGCTATTTTTTTTTAGAGATGGGGTCTTGCTCTTGCTACGGCTGGTATCGAACTCCTGAGGTCAGGCAATCTACCTGCCTCGGCCTCCCAGAGTGCTAGGATTATAGGCGTGAGCCACTGTGCCTAGTCAAAAGTCCATGTATTAATGATCATGTAATTTCCCTCTTAGGACAACACCATATCAGATTTCTCCCCCAAATTTAGCAACTCTTATTTTCTAGACTATTCTCACAAGCATAATTTATATAGTTTCCAAGAAAACAGTGGAATAAAAATATCAATTCAAGATGGAAGAGGAGCTGCTTTTGATATACTAACAGTTCTGAGAAATAACAACATGGAGCATTTGATAACGAATTGGTGATGGATCTATGTGAAAAGTTAAAAATAAGAAAAAATATGCCTTGGGGTCATTGAGTGTACAGGCAAAACCCGCATGACACAATAACTTTATGTTTAGAAAGGTGCTTCTAAGTAATCACTAAGAATTTAAATTATGCTTTTAATTAATACTCTCTTTTACGGAGGGAAACTTTGTGATACATTTCAGGAACAACACAGAATGGTTAGGGTTTGAAATAAAAGTTTTAATTCTTAAAGGGGAAATCCCTAAACTGTCTAGAAACTAGCTATCCAGAATTATTTAGTCTTTGAACGTTTTAGAAAATCAATATTTTATTAAACCTAGGTCAAGTGAGAAGCCTGCTTTGGGTGAATTCCTGGGATAAAGATTTCTAATTAGAGAAAGGATTTGGGAGAAACATATAACATGGTAAAAAAGTGAGTCTTATTTGCCATTGAGATGGGAAATAAAAGTTTGCTCTACACCCATTTTTTTAATGTCAAAATTAGGTTTTTCAGAAGCCAATGCTGTTCTTGTCTCTTTGCTATGTTTTTATGTTAACCTGGCTTTCTCATTAAAGATGGGGACATTTCCTAGTGAAATTAATGTGACATTTAGAGAAAATTTCCTCTCTCAAAATGTTTCATGTTATTTGCCATTTAGAATACTTAGAGAAGGGATTGGAATAATGTCAAGCAAATTTTGATTAAATAAGGCTAACCAAGAGCCAATACATTCATGCAAAAAGGAAAGCTTTTGTATCATTTCTCAAAAAATGTATTTCTTCTGTGGTTCTTTATCCTATATTGAGATGACCTCAGCAGATAATCTGACAAAAGATGTACCATCTTAACAGCTGGGCTCGTCTTAGAAAATACAGAACATTAGGTCAAAGCCTGCAGCCAGTCCTTTGCTCAGGACAATTGTTCTCCACTCTGGAGGTACACTAAAATTACCTAAAAGCCTTTTTTTTTCTTTAACAAAATACTAATGCCTGGGCCCACCTCCAGGCTACTTATTTCAGAATCACTGGGAGTGGGTCCTTGGTGACAGTATATATATATTTTTTAAATAAAAAAGACATTCCTGTGATAGTTCTAATGTGTAGTTAAGGCTGAGAACCACTCACTTAAGACATGCAAACTGTTCATTAAGAAAAGATTATATTATTTCCTTCTTCAGAATGGTCTGAGTCTCATCCTTTGTTCCACCAAAAGTGTGAAAAAATGTATTCTTTCAGTGCACAGGAGATGGGTTTGAGTGCACATCTTGAACCAGCACGAGCTAGAACACTTGATGTCTGTATTTGTGGACCTGTACTATTCTGGGCCATCTATGGCCAGTTAACTCAGTTCTTTGGAATGTAGTACTAATGAGGCCAGAATAGTGTATTCTATCCAATTAGAATAATTCTGTTGCATAGATTTTTTCCCCCCATAACTGTAACCCAGTTGCCTCACAAAGAGACCTGAGGCTCATTACAAAGGCACAAGACAATGGGGAATCAGCATAGCCCCATCCACTCTGAGAAAACTGGTTCTAGGAACCTGTCTCACCGATTATTGCTATTAATTGCATTATAATGCAGCATGGGACATCTGCTCATGTTGGTCTGTGCTGATTTGGGAAACAGAATAGTTACATATGATGACCAGGGCCCACAAGAAAGGGTAATTTACTCTTTTAGAGTGAAATAAAAGGAGGAAGAATGAGAGGAAGATGATAAGCTTCAATGATAATCTCCCTCTTCCAGTGGCAGATCCTGCCTGGAACATCTATCGGGGTTAACAGATCTGCATTAGGGCAGGGGGAAGAATTGTTAAGACCGCCACAAGCAAGCCTTATAGACTTGTCTCTTAACTCAGTGTTTGGGAGTGGAAATCCTTATGATGAGATATATTATTGCATTAGGATCAAGAAGTAGTATAGTCATCAGGGATAAAATTTGCATGGTTTTGCTTCTTTGCCTGAACATGCAGTTCTGGCACCTTGCCTGGAGGTCAAGTCTCCACAGAGCTCTGTATCTGATGCACAATGCACACTAGTTCAAGGAGACCTTCATATGCAAAGGTAGGCAACACTTCCTCCCTGAGAAGCAGCTTCTTTAAAACAGTAATGAAAACTCCTTTAAAGAGAGTAGCTTGGGATATTGCTCATGCTTTCCCTACAAAGCCAGACTCCTCTAGATTTCTTTTTCTTATTTTATTTTTTTATTAAATCATAGCTGTGTACATTAATGCAATAATGGGGTACAATGTGCTGGTTTCATATACAATCTGAAATATTTTCATCAAACTGGTTAACATAGCATTCATGGCATTTTCTTAGTTATTGTGTTAAGACCTT
>CAUYRH010135393.1:0-18992 GCA_963574655.1 Perodicticus potto | reverse complement strand
ACTGCCCTCGTGAGAAGAGATAACAAGAAGTGAGTGCCGAAGCCAGACAGGAGGGCTGAGTTGCCTTAGTAAGAGTCAGATTAGTTGCACAGATTCACTCTTGCTCTCTCATCAAGTTTCCCATGGGAAAAAAAAAAAAAGGAATCATGTCTTCCAGACCAATCAGGGTTGTAAGAGCAGTGTTTGGCTATGTAATTATAGCAAAGTTAAAATGGTCCACTTAGGAGATTACGTCTAATTAGGCAAAATAAATTTACTTTAAAGACCATCTAAGAAAACAAGATGTAAATATCTATCGAACAGTGGCAGATTAAAAACACTAAACCATTTGCTTTGTACATATATTATATATACATAATTAACACTCATATGTATTCTTAATAGGTCTGGCTGTAAAAATAATGAGACTGAAATCAAACTGTTATACCAAAATTTACACTTCTCAGCAAATATTGTATTTCCAAAGTTGTCACTGTTGGAAGCTAGGTTCAAAATCAGATCATGCGTGGCTTGGTGCCCGTAGCTCAGTGGTTAGAGCACTGGCCACATGCACCGGGGTGGGTGGGTTTGAACCCAGCCAGGGCCTGCTCAACAACAATGACATAGTGAGACTTTATCTCAAAAAAAAAAAAAAAAAAAAAATCAGATCATGCAGCCATGACATCTTGGGATTGCTTTCACAGCCACTGTTTTCTATAAAGGAACAAGTCTTTGCCCCTTGAAAAGGAATTTGATATTTTTAAACAGCCAAAATACTTCCACAGTCAAGCCAAATGCTTAAAACAGAAGATCAAACTAAGAATGCTACTTGATTCGTCATGAGGCAACCTTAGAACTACTCAAATAACATTTATTTGGCTATATGGATTCAAGTACAGTTAGAGGCTATGGTAGTTCAATACATTTTTGATGGATGCATTTGATTTTGTTGACGTTTCACAGCAAGCCCAAAAACATCTTTTTTAACTTTTTCTTATGGAATTGGGAAAGTTTTCACTAAGTCATCAGAAGTAAAAACCACGTCTGGAGATAGAGAAGGTAGAAGGGGTAGGGTCCACCAAGGAGGCAAAAATACTAGCAGAGCCTGAAGATTTGCTGCAGGAAGGAAAGAAAGCCTTAGGTACCATCAGTAGGACCCGTCTCTGGATGGGGAGGAGGGTTTCTGCAGCAGAGACATGAGCTGATCTGTGATACTCTCACTGACGCGATCTTAGCAGTGATGCCTGCCATTCTCAATCAAGGAATGACTGCAGTGTCCTCCGATAGCACGCAGCTCAAACAAAATCGTGCATAGGCTCTGACTGCAAAAGAGATTCCAGCTTCCAGGATGATAATAATTATAATCGCCAGCATTTATAAGCCCGGCGGTATTAGTAAATCTTCTTTTTATTAGTTCTTCCACTTCTTTCAACAACCTAGAGAAGGATTTTTAACTATGCTACATTTTCAAATAAGTAAATCAAAATTCAGAGTGGTTAGGCAACTTTCCAAATTCACCCAGCCACTACCCGGCAGAATCAAAATTCATGCAGAGATCTGTCAGAAACTAATGTCTGACATGACACCACAGAGCAACATTTTCCTATCTTTTTTATCTCACAGCACACTTGAACTTAGAGTTAAGCTTCCGTGGCACACTTAAATTACGTTGATCAAAAAAAGTTTAAAAATATATATACTTAGTGTGCTTTGAATTTCTTTCAAAAATAATTTCATTCATGATCTTTAAAGATTTTCGAGGTGCACCTAAGATTCAATCATGGCACACAGGTTGAAAAATCACTGATCTGGAGAATCCCAGCTTTTTATGACGCTCACACAGGAGCCAGATAGCAGTGAGTTTTCAGCCGGGGTATCATGATTGGTGTGGCTAGGAAATTTTTAAAGATCGTTAATTAAGTTATTTTTGAAAGAAGCTCAAAGTACAGTAAGTATATTCTTTTTTTTTTTTTACTTTTTGTTTTAAATCAACTATGTGCCACGCAAGTTTAACTATAGGTTCAAGTGTGCCGTGAGATCAAAAATCTTGAAAAAACACTGGTTTAGAGGATGGTGTACTTCCCCAGGGGGCATACACTCCGTCTCACACACACACACACATATATACACATTTATGTTTTATAATCAGTTCAACTGCTGAGAATTATTCAAACTCAGCCCTTCAACCGCGTCCATCCTGTCTGCACCCAGAACACGTCCAAGCTAGCCTCCAGTGGAAAGAAAATCAGTCCACAAAGCGAGATGTTTACACTATGAAAGAATAGAATAAGAGATGGAGGATAATTAATTTTAAATGTTTTTTAAAAGTTTCATTTAGAAGAGCAATTGAGACTTGTTCTGGGTAGCAAAATGACACGGATGAGTTGAAGTCGCAGGACTAGGAGTTAGGCTCGCCGTGATGAAGAGCTCTGGAACAGTTCAGACTCTTCCAGAAGGAAGCAGGCTGCTGTCTGAGGTAGTGAGTTCACCGTCTTTGAGAGTTAATCAACTGGATGGAAATATGAAATGTAGGGGCAGGGAGTCACCGCACAGCCTGAGAGGGGGAAGCCTGAGGAACTCTAAGACACCCACCACCCAAAGCTCCTAGACTTTCCGAGAGGCTCCTGCGTAGCTGAGCTGAACCCTTCTCTGCCTCTTAGGAAATGCAAGTTCTGCAGTGCGCGGCGGGAGGCAACGTGAACGTGGAGATGAACGCGGCCCCCGGGGTGGACCTCACCGTCCTGCTGAACAACATGCGGGCCGAGTACGAAGCCCTGGCGGAGCAGAACCGCAGGGACGCGGAGGCCTGGTTCAACGAAAAGGTGAGTCTCGCCCAGAAAGCCACCCTCCTGCGTTTCAGTGACGTTCACAGAGCTAAGATTTGCTCCCTCGCTTCCTTGTTGCAGAGAGCTTCTCTGCAACAGCAGATCTCCGAGGACGTCGGAGCCACAACCTCAGCCCGGAACGAGCTGACGGAGATGAAGCGCACCCTTCAAACCCTGGAAATTGAACTTCAGTCTCGCTTGGCCACGGTTGGAAAAAGACCTTCAGTCTCGCTTGGCCTCGGTTGTCATTTTAGATACATGCCACCTGGTCTGAAAGACCTGAACAGTGTTGAAAATACGTGCACATCCTTTTATATTTATCTTAAAATGTACGGAGAGAATGGGATTGCACAGATAACAGCTGAAACAACACCAATGTCTTCCGATCTATTCGACCAAAAAGGTTTTGCTTATTTTTTTAAGCAGGGTCAGAGAGTCATCTTAACCATGTGTCGATTGTGGGTCAAGTCAAGGACAGTAGAAATCCTGGAACAAATAAATGTCTGCGTATCTGTGTGTCCGTCTCAGGTTCCCTTTGTTGCTTCCTGACAGAAACAGTCCCTGGAGTGCTCCTTGACCGAGACCGAGAGCAACTACTGCGCGCAGCTGGCGCAGATCCAGGCTCAGATCGGGGCCCTGGAGGAGCAGCTGCACCAGGTCAGAACCGAGACCGAGGGCCAGAAACTCGAGTATGAGCAGCTCCTGGACATCAAGGTCCTCCTGGAAAAAGAAATCGAGACCTACTGCCTCCTCATAGGAGGAGATGAAGGGTAGGTTTAAAAAAACTATAAGGGAAGGCGTAATATACTGAAATCTGCTGGCGACTTAGATCATTGAAAAGCGAACATATACTAATATGGCCACATTTTTTATCATGAATGCTGAATATTAAACATAATACATAATACAGTCAAGACACAAATTTGCAATATCGCACCAAACCCAAATGCAATAGGCCTTGTATTTAAGGCATGAAAACTAAAAATATCACTTCTTACTGCTGAAGCTGGGTAGTTGCACCTGTCTAAAGTTGTACTCACCAAAGAAGTAAAGAAAATCTAATGGTGAATCTAGAAGTGAAGGGGCGCTCTCTAACTCACTCTTTTTTGGTTTTTTTGTTTGTTTGTTTCTCTCTTTTGTGATGTTTTCACAGGGCTTGTAAGTCTGGAGGTTTCAAGTCTAAAGATTATGGATCTGGAAACCTGGGTGCTCAAGTCAAAGGTGATTAAAACCAAATTCTGCTTTGCTGTACTCTTTCCTTTTCAATGCACAGCTTGGTTGTTTTATATTAGCATAGCTGAGTGAGAACAGACATAATAAAGATTTGAAGGCTGTATCAGTATGTGCTAGGCGCCCAATTTTCGTGCTATGCTAATTTTAAACAAAGTAACATGTTACCATGTTTTTACCTAACTAAGTAATAAGTTAACTAAATAATAAGAAGTACACCAAGAATGAGTCTAAGTATTTGTGTTCACTGCATAGTTTATTATTCTTTTCATCAACATAATTGCTTATTTACCTTTCTTAACCCTCTCAACTCTCCTTTTAAATTTTAATTTTCAGATTCAACTAAAGCCATAGTGGTTAAGAAAGTTCTGGAAGAGGTAGACCAACGCAATAAAATACTTACCACCAGGCTGCACTCCCTGGAAGAGAAATCTCAAAGCAATTGATTTGAGACACAATAGGGAACATATGCCAAATACACTCTGAGAAGAAAAAGCATTAGCTCTCTGTCTGGAAAAATGAGCACATCTAAGGAAAATGTCTGTCCATGCCTTTCCGTTGCCTTCTCTTACTGAGCAATCCATAGCAGTATCTCCCCATTCGTCTGAACGTCACATACACACATACAGCTATGATGACTTGTTCGATAACTCTACTAGAAATCTGTTGTCAGTTCTTTATAGTCAATAAACTTTCTTTTAGCAAGTTACCACTCATGTTGTTTTCTAATTTTTAAAATGTTCATGTCTGTGGTCCAGGTATAAGAATCCCTAACAGCTTTTAATTCCTATAAAAGTTTTTTAAAGTTAACAGATTGCCCCCTAGATGTGTATAAGGTTTCCCCAATGAGACAAATTCAGAAGAAATAAAAATATGTCTTAAATCTCCAACTGCCATACTTTGACATAATAAGAATCCTACTTATTCCTTTTCTTAATGGCTAAACTGGATACACTGGGATCATTCATCTGCAAATGGGGATAAGAAAAGTGCTTCCTTCAAATGGTAATTGTAAAGATTAAACAAAGTATTGTAACGTGCACTTTTGGGGTAAGCACTCAATAAATGTTAACTCTTATTTTCTAATGCTCAATATTTGAATGATTAATTTTCAAATCTCACTTCCTTTTTGGATATGTATATTTAAACAATATTCCAAGTGTAAGAGAGATTGTAACAAAAGTTCTAGTTTAGAATCCAAGTTAACAGAGTCATCTTACTTGTATTAAGAAGTGACAGCTGATGCTTATAACTCCCTTGACTAATGGATTTATTCCTAATAAAAGGAAATATTAGATTAACTAAAAACATATTTTCCTCAGATCAGATATTATCTCTAGATAACGCAGTTGACCCTCAGTCCTCAATGACTGGATTATCCATATTGTAATCTATTCACTAAAATTTGTTTCAGGCTCTAAGTGCAAATAATAACCAGAAAAGATTATAGAACACTTTAAGGGCACTGTATTTATTTCTGTATTATTTTTTTTCTCTTCTTAAGATACACTCTAAACCACAGGCCACTAGGGACAAAATGCCTAATTATGTCCCCCATCAGATTATGTGAAACAAAAACGTGACAATCTGAGAGAAACTTCCACTTAGAGAAAATATCTTGTAATTGCCAAAATACCAAAGCGATCTATGCATTTCTTCCCACCTGTCAGCAAATTCTTCCTCATTAGGGAGAGGTGCTTCCAAATATGAATCCTAACACAATTGTATATATTCATCAGAATTCATAGACCTGCATATCTAAAAAGGGTGAATTTTAATATAAGCATGTAAACCACACCCAGTGGTATGCTGGAACTGCTTTCACCACTGCCTGACAGTCTATTTTGCACATCTCTTCCCAACTCTGCATTTAGAGATGTCTTTTGGTAGCTTAATGTCATCCACAGAGAAGGTTTTTACACCACAGAAATTGGCAAACACTACAAATCCCAACTTTTTCCTCCCCTGAAAGCTAATCAGCACCTCGCTAATCAATTGTTCTTCATTAAAGATGACTTAAAAAACAAACACACTCGGCTGGGCACTGTGGCTCATATCTTTAATTCTAACTCTGGGAGGCCGAGGCAGGAGGACCTCTTCAGCTCAGGAGTTCAAGCAGTCCAAGCAAGAGAAAGACCCCGTCTCTACCAAAAATAGAAAAATTAGCTGGCTGCCTGCATGCCCAGCTATTCAGGAGGCTGAGGCAGGAGGATCACTTGAACCCAGGAGGTTGAGGTTGCTGTGAATTAAGACACCATGGTACTCTAACCTGGGCAACAGAGTGAGATTCTGTCTCAGAAAAAGAAAAAATAAACTCGATGGTTACTCTGTTAATATATGCATACACACACACAGAGGGGCCAGAAAATGTATAGGTATTTTAAGGAAGGAAAAAACTCTATTAACATGGTCATACTTACGTCACATTTCACTTCTGCAATTACAAGAGGTGCTCAAATAGGAGTTGTATTTATCTTTTGTTATTGGTATATGTTAAATAGGACAATTTCCATGAATTTTTTTCCTTTCTTAAAATGTGTATATATTTTTTGGCATACTGTGTGTGGGCAGGGGAGAGAAAGAGAGAGATACCAATATATCACTACCCTTCTTTTTTTTTTTTTTTTTTTTTTTTTTGCATTTTTGGCCGGGGCCAGGATTTAACCCCCCCCCCCCAGTATATGGGGCCAGTGCCCTACACCTTGAGCCACAGGGACCACCCAACCCTTCTTTTTTTTTAATTTCAGATTAATAATTTTCATTTTAATTTCAGGGTACAATTAGGTAAGGTCCTTGTTGTAGTTGTATCCTGTGACCAGGAGGGGTGCCATATACCCTTACATTGTGCCCATTAGCACACCCCTCCCCCCAACAAATTGAATTGAGGTTTTTCTTTTGTATGGACATGTATTAGTTTGTCTACTGGCTTCATATTCGTATTGAGTACATTGGATACTTGCTTTTCCATTCTTGTGACACTTTACTAAGAAGAGTGTGCTTCAACTCCACTGGAGTTAATCACCACCCTTCTTAAATTCTCCAGTGGATTTCTATAGCACCTAGAATGAAATGTAAATATCCTCCTATGGCCTACAGGGTCCTCTCCAACCTGGCCCTGCTGATTTATCCCTCTTCCTCATATTTTACACGCTCACCTTCTCCCTCAGCTCCAAGCATCCTGCCCTCATTTAATTCTTTGACTGCAACAAGCTCATTCGCGCCTCAGGGCCTTTGTACTAGCTGTTCCCTCTGCCCCAAATGCTGTTTCCCCAGAACTTCCCTTTTGATTGTTCCCATCAAAAGAGCTGTCACTGACCACTCTAGAAAAAGTCACTAGGGCATCACGATGACTTATTTCATTCACTGGCTAGTTTGAATAATTCCAGTGGGCTTTGGACTATAGGGGTAGTCTCTAGTTTCCTGGCACCAGGCCCTGGAATGATTTGGAGCAGGGGAAATATTGGTGTGTGACAGCCAAATAAAGAAAGAATTGGGGTGCAGACTTAAGATCAGTTGGTTTGCACGGGAAAGGTATGCCCCTTCCTGAGTCCGTTGCTATCTGGAAGAATTGGCCAGCCATGGGAGGGGCTGTTTCTCCCCAGGCTGCAAGCTTATCAAGATGTCAAAATTTCATAAGATACAGAAAATAAAAAATAGGATTAATACAGGGGCAGGGCAGCTGCTCTGCACAGGGTGATCATTGAATACTTCTCAGAGGAGATGACATTTAAGCTGAAGCCCAAAGGATGGAAAGGAGCTGAGCATGAAAGCTCTGTGGGCAGCTCACACAGAGCCCCCAGCACTGGTGGGAAAGAGGTTGGCATGTTCCAGAACAGAAGCATGGCCAGAGGGGCCTGACCAAAGGAGCGGGGGAGGGTCAGAAGCAGCCATGGAAGAATCTGGGCTTGATTCAAAGTTCAGCAGGAAGTCATGGGGCAGTTCAAACCCCCAGGGCCATGGTTCTGGAAAACTCAGTCCATTTGCAGGGTGGACGATGAAAGAAGGCTGGAGTGAGAGCAGGAGGCTCTTGTGAGAGGCTTGGACAGCTCCAGGGGAAGACCCCTTCCCCCTCCTCACTCCATGTTTCATTGTCTATCTCCTGTTCATCTCAGGATTTGGCTCTTGGGAGCAAGGGCTATTTCTATCACCTCTGAATCCTTAGCACCAAGCACAGAACCAGACTCAGAGCTGAATGAAAAATTAAAACCTAAGGCCAAAAAGGAATTTAAATAATTAGTCACGGAAACTCTTCAGTGCCAAAACAAACTCGAATCTCTCCACCCTGTACCATACTTAGCAGAACAAATATCCAAAAAGCATCTATTCAAACAAGTACAAGAGAATCAGATAATCAGAATCAGATAATTGCTGGGGGGGGCCAAAGACACTGCAGATTATGTACTAGTTTTCATGAGATCTTTAAGGCAAAGTTTTTGGCCAGATCTGTTTTGTAACAAGAAACCTTTCTATAGAAATGTGGCCAAACTGCCAAGAATGACGATTGCCTTGGCAATGTTATAAAGCAGTGATCCACAGTGTTCCCTGCATGTCCCTCTGGGATAAACATGGAAACTCCATGCCAGTCCTTCCAGAAATTCTGGTATGCCTGCCCCTCCCCGCCCCCAGCTGAGAATTGTTATTGCAAAGTTTGTCTGTAAGACTCTGGCAGGTTATACCCACACTAGGGTGTCCAGGTCACCCTCCACTGCCCAAACCGAGTGTCCAAAAGGAGGCACCTTTTCTAATTTGTACAAAGTTACAGGAAGAGTTGCAGAGATACTGGTACAAGTCATTGAAATGCCAAAATAACTTGTACGGCTGGTGAGTAGCCACTGACCAGAGTCTCTCGAACACCCTCAACTATGGCACCAAGCCTTTCCTGGGACCTCCTTCCCACTATCCAGGAACCAAACACACAGGTAAGCAAGGGGCCTCTGGGCTCCCACTCCAGACTTACTGGCTCCTGGTGTTCCATCTGATCCATCTGTGCATATGCCGTACAACTGTTAAATATTTGGAATATCACACATTATTTTCTCCATTTTCTTTTTTTTTCCCTCATGCCTGTGTCTCAGAAAATCTTTCAGGAACCATTTGTAGGCTCCGGAATGGTCTAGATCTTGCACATGGAAATATGCCCACAATTCCGGGTGACCGATTCCCAGGCTGTGAAAAAGTGGTGAGAAGCAGCAACCCCGGGATGATTCAGACTAGAGCCGAGGGCCCCAGCCTCAGAGGACAGGTCGAGTTCACCTTATTAATGAATCAAATGACCATATCAAACTAAAGAAAAATGTGGTCTCTAACTTACTTGTTAGAGAAGGCAGCACTGAAGATTGGTTAAGAGAGCAGGCCCCAAACTGTCTGGATTCAACATCATTTCTGCCCCTTTTTTGGTGTATTTTCTTGGGCAAGTTGATCTTGTGTCTCTCTCCCTCAACTTCCTCGCCTATAAACTGGGGATAATGTTGATAACATCTACGTCAGAAGGTCATTGTGATGATTAAGTAGCCAATCTATGCACTTTGGAAAAGTTCCAGTTTTTATTAAGCCCTCAATAAATGAAGCTGCTATAATGAAGAAGAAATGAAAATGTAAAAATTAATTCCATGTCATGGGAGGACTTTAAAGATACAAGAAAGTCAGAAACTATCTAGTCCTTGCCACATTTCCCCATGAGGAAACTGAGGGCCCATGAGGTAAAGTGATTGATTCAATCATTCCTGGTCCTTGGAATAACAGATTTCATCTTATTAAGCCTTTTCACTGTGAACGATAATTCTCCCTAGTTTACCTAAGCTCAGGCAATCAATTGAATAAATAGCCAAGAACAAAAGTATTCCGGAGAAAATGACCTAAGTCCAATGAATGTGTTGCCAAAATGGCAGGTCTACAAAGAGATCAGAGGTTTCTCTGATTTCTCCTAATCCTCTCGTGTACCACACTTGTGCCCACAGGAACTGGGTGCTGGTCCTGCGGAGATGGGAGGTGCAGCTGGCAAGGAGGCCAACGTGCCTGCACTAGTGTCAGAGGCAGGAAGCAGCTGGTGCTTTCCAGAAAAGGAAGAGGGATGTAATACCCTGGTTTCTGAAGGCCTTCTGCCTGCTCACTACGGAAAGGGGTGTATTTATACACAGTAGAAAGAAGACCTGGCTGTACTTTTTAAATAATCTGGACGATTTGGTCACTTTCAGCTATAACCGAAAATCCTCAGTTCCCCCCAAACATACAGGTATCAGTGAAGTCTGTTTATATGTACACATTTACTTTTTCTAGTCCATTAGTCCCTCCCTATGAAACTGTACACGGAACCTCTGGCTATCAGCCTTTTCCATTGTAACTTAATGCTCTGCCCTAAGCCAGTGATACCTTCGCGTCTCATAATTTGCTACAATCCCTTAAAAGTTGTCATCTGAACAGGGAGAGGGGAAGCAGCCTGTGACCTCTTCCCTGCACTCTGTTCTCTAGAGGTGTGTTGGGGGTTCCCAAAACCATCCTCAGTTTGGACGATTCACTAGAGGGACTCGCAGGACTCAGAAGAGTTGTTATCCTCATGGTTATGGTTTCTCACAGTGAAAGGATCCAGATTAAAATCAGCAGAGGCAACAGGCGCATAGGACAGAGTCCGGGAGAGACCCGGCACAAGCTTCTAATTCTCCTTTTGCAGAGTTGTACAAAACCACACTTAATTCTCCCAGCAATGATGTGTGACGACAACACATGCGTGAGCTTGCTAACCAGAGAAGCTCACCCAAACCTTGGTGTCCAGAGTTTCCACTGGGGGGTCAGTCACCAGCACATAGAGCACGCGTGTGACTCACTGTAATTACTCAGTTTCCAGCCTCTCCAGAGGTCAAACTGGTAACCCAAGGACCCACCATAAACCACATCGTTAGCATAAACTCTCTGGCGTGGCACAAGGCTCAGGCATACAAAGACACCCCTGTCAGGCAGAATGTGATGAGGCCTAGAGGTTATCCCTAAGAGCTGGATAGAACTCAGATCTGAACAACCCAAGCTTGATAAATTATCTCTTTCCTGCACTAGGGGGGTCTCAACCAAGATAGTACAGGGTTCAGCTTCATCACACCTATAACTCCCACCCCTAACTTCCAGGGTGGCAGAGCACCCTTCATGGAAGAGCACCATGCCCCTTGAATATCCAGGCTCTCTTAGTCAGTGTGGCTCGTGATGGAGTCCGTCTTACTTACAGTGAGTTATCTATTAGGGACCTTTTTGAATATTTAGCATCCGTCAGGTCCCTCAAAGCTCAATCAAGCTCAGAGAAGACTAGAGATCTTTTCACTAAACCCACCTCCACAGGGCGGCACCTGTGGCTCAGAGGAGTAGGGCACCAGCCCCATATGTCAGAGGTGGCGGGTTCAAACCCAGCCCTGGCCAAAAACAACACAAAAAAAAAAAAACCCCACCTACACAGAAGATAAAAACAATTACCCCTGGGGGCACCTAAATCTCCACTCCAGATCAGAGAGATTTAACAGTGTTTGGAAGCTTTGACTATACAAAAGGGATGGATTTTTATGTATGAAGAATAATTCGCTCAAAGTCGGCTTAAGAAAGATTGACATTCATTGAAATCATTTACCAGGAATTAAAGCAAAAGGAAATTCAACCATTGCAAATAAGCACTTTCAAACATATCAGAAGATATTATTTTCAATCGGTTCCTACAATTATGTTTCTAGGCCCAGAAATGCAAGAAGAATACACAAAGGGGCAGTCCCTTAAATCCAACAAAAAATTCATCTTTCAAGACATC
This sequence comes from Perodicticus potto, assembly GCA_963574655.1. Classification (NCBI taxonomy): domain Eukaryota; kingdom Metazoa; phylum Chordata; class Mammalia; order Primates; family Lorisidae; genus Perodicticus; species Perodicticus potto. The sequence goes on along the minus strand of CAUYRH010135393.1, from coordinate 7,178 downwards.
AAGCCCACACTCCTCCCTTCTTCCCACCATCAACATAGATTTCTCTTAAAGTCTACGAATAGAGCTCGTGAAAACAAACACTGGAACTCCAGTCAATTTAATAGTGAATATGCCTTATATTTGTGAATTAATTTAGGTTTTTATCACACAGACAAATAGTAAAAGTTGATCTTCACAAAACTGTATAAAACAAGAAGTATGATGATCATTTATAGATCAAGATCCTGAGTAGAGATGTTCCCTTTCTTGCCCTGAGTCACAAAACTATAAAAAGTACAGAACCTGACCCAGGTTCAAACTACTACTCCAATGCTCTTCTCACCTAACACATTACACTATGGATTTGGCAAGGATTGCAAAAAACTCAGCCCCTTGAAACTTGTTCCACAAAAAAGCAACTTTACATAAAATTGTTGTCAAAACACAGGGGCAGACATAGAAACTGACAGGTGTAACTTCTTTTCTTCAAGGTTAAACTGCTTAATTGTATGCCACTGATAAATGAACAGAAAGTAAAGTATATTCACTTCCATAGGAAGAATTTGCCAGGGTGAACACTGAATGCTCCTAGGTTATTGAAACAAGGATGATTGTCAGAGAGTCATAGGAAAATTGGTAAATTTCATGGGAAGTTTAGCTTAATTATAACCTTTGCCAAACTTGTTTCACAAGGAGCCTCTGAAAGCAAAGTTGGTGGAACTCGAGTAAAAGGTAAGAAAATATTATTCGTTAAAAAGATGAAAATTTTAATGTAAAAAATTGCTTTGCTATGCCTGTCTGTGTCACAGTTAAAACACAAACACACACAGAGAGAAGTCATTTTCCCCTATAAATAGAGTTTTCTTTACAAACTATTCAATGTCTAATGATAATGTTTAATCCACTACAAAAGGACAGGGTTTAAGAGGGGAACACTGAATTTCCATGTGTAGGGGATGCTAAAAACTGGAAGATCCATGTTCTTTACCCATGAACTTCATCTTTGTGGGTGCAATACCTTTCAGCCCAGCAGATCTTCAGGTTAATGAGGAGTTGGTGATCACTCAAAGAGCACCAGTGCGAGTGGCACCTATGAGGAGAGTAACAGCCCAAAATTAATACAAGGTAGGAAAATGTGTGTTGGGTGAAACCAAGAGAACTAGATTCTGACCTTGGTTCTTGCACTGATGAACTGCACTATATACAAGAAAACAACTTTGAGCATCAGTGGCCTGCCCTATAAAATGCCCCGATTACCTGTCACACCTCTAATCGTTACTCAATTATGATGCCACGTACAAATGTCATAAACAGCAAAAGTAATGTCGAAATCCAATTATCTTAATAGCAGAAAAGATGAGACAAAAAAAGATATCTTACTTAACAGAGCATAAAGTCTTGAATCTGAAAAACTCAGTAGAAGAAATCTTGAAAAGTTGACACTTGAGGCAGATTAGGGATAGCGAGTAGGTGTAGGTTTCCATGGTGACAAGCACACTTACTGTCACGATGGAGAGGCTACGTTCTATAGTGGTGGGCTTTTCCCAAAGGAAAGACCCATGGTCCAGAAGATTAGTTACCACGGTGCAGTACAGACAAGCTGACGACTCCGCAATCAAAATCAATAGAGATTTGGTCCAGCCAAAGATTACAGCAAATAAAATCCACTGATGGAAGCATTGATGAGTCAAGCAAGAAACCTATACTTCTCCACTTCTTTATTACAGTCTTGTGAGATTTTCAAAATAAAAAATAATGCATTACAACACATACGCAATCTTGCTTTCTGTTTTTTTTTCAACTTATCACTGACTTTATCTTGCTTTCTATTTTTGAGGTAACTGCTGCTTGTAATTAAAATCCTAAAAACAAAATGGTTATTGATTACATCAATTTGTCATCGAAAATGAAAGCAGTCCTCAGTTCAAAAAGGAGCTGTATTTGAAGAGTTATTCATTGGTGTTTTTATTTTAAAAACACATTTCACACTTACTATGTCAGGCATGGCTTCTGGGCCTTTTACAAATATAACTTATTATATCCTTGTGATAATTAAATGACATAGGAACTAGTGTCTTCCTTACAGATGAAAACACAGAGGAACAGAGATGTTAAGTCATTTCCTCAACGTCACACAGCTAGTAAATAGATCATAAGGGCAAAAATGCAACCCTGGGATTTTCTGGGCACCACGCCATGATGACCTTTTGGAACTTGGTATAATTTCATATAGAAACAATGGTAGAAATAGTTAGGAAATTCCATAATAGACTACTTAAACCATACGTAGCTGAGTTGAAATTCTATAGATCTATTAAAATGCTATCCCTGGCTGCCAGCTCAGTACCTGTCATAGAGGAAATGCTCAATCATGTTTGCTAAATTTAACACAGAGGCAACGGGCTAGAACAATTTGGAGCACCCCATAGCAGAAACATAGATGTTGTCCTAACCAGCGTCTCCTACACTGGTCTCAACAATCTGGTAGTGGGAAGGAATTGGGGCCACTGGGCCCTTATGGAGGTGGCCCAACTCTTTGATAGCAGATGACAGATGGAGTCTTGGTTCATAGCAGCAAAGCAGCACCACAAACTTCAGCAGCAAAATTAAGGAACGAATCTGGGTTCTTTGGGGCAACAGGATATGTTTGCAAGTCTGTGGCAGACGGTGGAGTGGACAAGGTTCTCAGACTCGGCCACCTAGAAACTAGGTCTCTAACTAGGGCAGCTGTTTGTCAGTAAGGAAAGACGACAAATCGGCCATCTGTAACCCAGTGACAACAACTAGGTCAACACTCGGACAGTAAATAAACTCTCCCTACTGTTTCTCAGCAGGAGAAATAAAAAGGTAAGTTATTCTTCTGACGTTTTCTCAACACAGTGAAAAATCTAATTGATGAGAATTAGATTCTCATCAATTAGAAAATGAAAATGGGGAGGACTGTAAAGCACTTTAATCAGATAAAGTGAGGCTAATCTCCCAATTTAGCCCCAGGTGATTTTATGAAATAAACAATACAACACCAATGCAAAAAAAAAACAAAAACAAAAATAAAAATGATCAAGCCTGGGTGGCTCCTGTGGCTCATGAAGTAGGGCGCTGGCCCCATATACCGAAGGTAGTGGGTTCAAACCCAGCCTCAGCTGAACTGCAAAACAGAAAAGTATCCAGGCGTTGTGGCGGGCGCCTGTAGTCCCAGCTACTTGGGAGGCTGAGGCAAGAGAATCACCTAAGCCCAGGAGTTAGAGGTTGCTGTGAGTTGTGTGACGCCACAGCACTCTACCAAGGTGATAAAGTGAGAATCTGTCTCTACAAAAAAAAAAAAAATCAAGCCTTACATTTGAATTTACAATTTACAGAACACTTGTACCCTTTCACGTTTGACATTATAATCTCATGCAGAAGATAGAGCAGAAATTACCATCCCTAATTTTATAGGTGAGAAAACTGTGACCCAAAGAAATCTAAGTTTCTAGCTTAATGAAGGCTTCATGGTAACCGGGAGAGTCAGAACTCTTTCGCAGGCCTTCTGACGCCAAATCCAGGCTGGTTTCTGCAAAAAGCAGGAGTGTGGAGGGAATGCACAGGGGGAAACTCACTCAGTTACGACGCCTCTCAGATAAGCCGCCTTGAGGAAGCCCCTCATTTCTTCAAGGTTTGTTGCAGGTTGGTTCTCCAAGAAGTAGATGCTAAAACAGTGTTTGCGGATCAACAGGTATTCAGGGAGTAACACCTACAAAAGGAAAAGGGAGGAAGCAAAACGGGGCAGGCTTGCAGCCTTTCTTTTACCCCCGTTGGTGGAAGGTAACACAGACCCAAGTGTCTGTCAGCCTGATGAGAATTCTGGAGCAAAGATTCCTCCCCAAATGGAGAACATCCTTTGAAAGCATGTTCTGTATCCATCTTGTACATATTGATTCCGGATTTCAAATACACCTATGAGAGGTTCATCACTTTGGTTCTTTTTGCACTTGCATCAGCAAAATGCAACCCATTTGAGAACCTTGGAAGTCCCAGCTCACAAGGGTTTTTTGGTCTGTTTTGTTTTGTTTTCTTAGAGACAGGGTCTTGCTCTATCACCCAGGCTGGAGTGCACTCGTACAATCACAGTTCACAGCAACCTCAAACCCCTGGGCTCAACCTCTTCAGAAGCCAGGACTACAGGTTGGTGTCATGACGTTCTTATTTTTTTGTGGGGATCCTTTTCTTTTATTAAAAGGGTATGTTCTATAAAATCTTTTTTCATTCAAAAAGCCTCACTCAAAGATCCAGATAGCCACATGTGACTCCTAGGAACCACATAGATGAGAACACAGATCAGATCCAGAAGGTCACATGTGGCCCTAAGGGACCAAGATAAGAACACCATTTTTTTTTCTTTTTTTTTTTTTTTTTGTCCTTAGAAATAAATCACTCACTCTTTAAATCTGGATTTTGGAAAATTCTCTAGAATATCATCATATAGAGATTTACAGTCTGAGATCTCACTTATGCAAACAACTTTACCATTCCAATTATAGTCTAGAGTGTTGCTATCTGGTCTTTGCATCATTTTCTAATTTTTCTAATAACTGTGAAACATCTTCCTCTATTTTCTTCTCTCTGTCATTATGAGCAAAAAATATAAAACTCTAAATTCTCAAAATTGTTTAATTAAAGCTTTTTTTAAAAAGTGCCAAAGATGGTATTTCCATACTCCCTTTATACCTTCTTGAAAAACGAAAACAATGCTTTGGGCAATGCACTAAGGAGACTGATGATGTAATTGTGATGATTTATTTCATTGTTGCATCACCCTTCCAGGCAATAATCATTCTTTCACTTTCTTATTATCTTAGTCTTTTTTATTACAGTAGGAATAATTGATAAGTAAATATGAAAGCATTCCTAGGATAATTCCTAAAGATACAGGAGGAAAAAAACATTAAGTCTTGTAGGAGACCATGCCCCAAACTTGTGGAAGCAGTCACCAGCTCTTGAGGGACGCGCTGGTAGCAGGACAATCTCCTAGCCAGCATGGAGATGTTTGGCTGCCCAGAGACAAGCCCTCAAGCAGATGCATGCTTTTTTTTTTTCTAGAGACAGAGTCTCACTCTGTCTCCCTTGATAGAGTGCCGTGGCACCACAGCTCAGAGCAATCTCCAGTTCTTGGGCTTAGGCAACTCTCTTGCCTCAGCCTCCCTAGTAGCTGTGACTACAGGCGCCACCACAACACCCAGCTACTTTTTGTTGCAGTTTGGCGGGGGCCGGGTTCAAACCTGCCACCCTCGATATATGGGGCCAGCACCCTACTCGCTGAGCCACAGGCACCACCCAGCTGCATGCTTTAATGAGTTAAGATCGGTTTCTTGTTAACAAGCAGGTGTTATACATTCGTGGTGCAGCAGGGTGGGAGTTGAGCCCAGGGAGAAAAAGCACATAGCTCTTGCGTGTGGGCCCCCACACCTGTTGTATAATGCTTCAATAAAAGGCCACAGCAGAGGTGGCTCAAGGCTCTCCCTGGAATATGGGAAGCCCCCCTCTTGTAGGCATCTGTACCTTCCATCCGTGGTCTCGGCTGCTTTGATTCATGTGGTGATGTGGCACTCACAGCGGGCACCGACAAAGTCTCATAATGTGTCTTAGATTTATAAAAGAATCCAATGAATCTATATGGTAATTATAAAGCAGAATAAACTTTATTTCCATTTTTTTAGATAAATTTTCTCTTGGTTCTTTTGGGAGACATCTAAGAAAGAACATAAAAATTTTTTTTAAGTAAGTAAATTTTTTCTTTGTTCTTTGAAAGACTTCTAAGAAAGAATATGTCATAAAATATCAATCCTTACAAAGAGTTAAACTTCTTTAAAAAACCACTCAAAGATTAAATTGGCCCTGGGTCTAATAGGCCCTGATGGTACATTAGGGGTTAGTGAAGCCTTGTGTTGGGAAAAAAGTCGAAACACTTGTCCACCACCTTATTCAGTCATTACCTAGGGCCCACCCGGAGAAGCATCTGCCCTTGGCCGCCACAGTCCTATTCAGTTAGAGCCCAGCATCAGTTCCGGGAATACCGCCAGGGGAACCCTATAGTAGCTAATGATCCTCGGAACATAGCAGTGAGTCCTGTCTTAAAAGATCTGAGCACATCTCTATGTCTGTCATAGCTTCCGCTTAATTATTCATTCATTTATTCTCCCCAAAATGTAGGTTGAGTACCTAATATATGCAAGTTACTTTTCTTGATGCTAGAGACTCAGCAGTAAACCAAAAACAAAAAGGAAATCCCTTAGAGCTTTCATGCTAGTGGATGCGGGGCAGGCAGTGGACCAGATAAAGAAATGAAAACATACAGCATGTCAGATAGTGATAGAAGCCAATGAGAAAAAGAGAAGTATGAAAGGGGGCTATAAAATACTGGGGAGATGTGAACTATCAGAAGGCCACCCTTACTGCTCCAAAATCGACTTGAGACCTGAAGGAAGTGAGGGGGCCAGACCATGCAGGTATCTGAGGGAAGAACTTTCCAGGCAAGTCAAACACAAAGACCCCAAGGCCTAGAGTATTGGAGGAACTAGTGTTGAGTGAGTGAGGGTAAGAGAGGGAGCAGATGATATCAATGGTCACGGGAGGCCAGGCAATGCAGAATCCTGCATAATGAGGACTTGGGCTTTTACTCTGAGTGAGATGGAAGCCTCCAGGAAGTTTTTTGATTTGTTTTTTTGTTTTTGGCCAGGCCTGGGTTTGAACCCACCATCTCCAGCATATGGGGCCGGCACCCTACTCCTTTGAGCCACAGGCGCTGCCCACCTCTAGGAAGTTTTAAGCAGAGTTGCACATCTTTTATGAATGCTGACATGGGAAAATGCTCAGGATATATATTTTTTATTAAATCACAACTGTGTTCATTGATGTATTTATGGGGTTCAGTGTACTGATTTGATACACAATGTGAAATGCTTACATCGCACTGATTAACACATCCATCACCTCGCTTGCTTATTTGTTATGGTAAGACAATTGTACTCTTTTCTTAAAAGTTTTGAAATGTACCATTGATGTATGCACATTAGGTGAGGTCCCCCCAAATACCCTCCCTCTTTCCACTTCCCTCTTCCCCTCCCCTCTTCCCTTCTACTTTCTGCACTATAGTTATGTTTTACCATTCATATAAATGTGTAGGTGATTATATATTGATTTCGTAGTAGTATTGAGTACAT
>CAUYRH010135391.1:0-25673 GCA_963574655.1 Perodicticus potto | reverse complement strand
GGTTCGAATCCAGCCCGGGCCTGCCAAACAACAATGACGGCTGCAACCAAAAAATAGCCGGGCGTTGTGGTGGGTGCCTGTAGTCCCAGCTACTTGGGAGGCGGAGGCAAGAGACTCGCTTGAGCCCAGGAATTGGAGGTTGCTGTGAGCTGTGATGCCATTGCACTCTATCCAGGGTGATAGCTTGAGGCTCTGTCTCAAAAAAAAAAAAAAGAAAAAGAAAAGAGGTGGGAGATACTGAGTTTTTTGGGGAAATGATAAAGCCCATCCTGTATGCTAATCTTTTTCCAGATGCAGCATCATATCTGTAATACCCTCATTGTCCCCAGGCATATAGTCAGTTTCGGGCCATCAATTGTAACAAGTTCTCATAGAATGCAACCCCACTACCCTGCAGGGGTATTAAATTTTATTTAATTTTTATAACAACCTGGATGGAACTGAAGACCATTCTTCTTCTAAGCGAAGTTTTGCAAGAATGGAAAATCAAACACCACATGTACTCACTATTAAATTGGAACTAATCGATCAATACCCATGTGCACATTTGGTAGTAAAACTCAACAGAAAGCAAGGAGGTGGGAGGGAAGAGGAGGGGAGGGGTAGATTCACACCAAATGTGCACAGTGCGCACTATCCAGGTGAGGGGCACAAACAACATTGACTCATAATGTATAAAAGCAATTCATGTGAACAAAATGTTTGCACTCCCATAATATTCTAAAATTTTTAAAAAGTCAAATGTAAATTTATTTATTTATTTATTTAAGACAGAACCTCAAGCTGTCAGCCTCTGAAAAGTGCTGTGGCATCACAGCTAACAGCAACCTCAACCTCTTGGGCTTAAACAATTCTCTGGCCTTACCCTCCCAAGAAGCTGGGACTACAGACGCCCACCACAATGCCTGGCTGTTTTTTTTTGTTGTTTGCAGTTGTCATTGTTGTTTAGCAGGCCCAGGCCAGGTTTGAACGCACCTGGCTCAGTATATGTGGCCATCACCCTAACCACTGAGCTATAGGCACCGCCTCAAATGTAAATTTAAATAGCCATATGTGGCCAGTGAACAGCAGAGCTCTAGAGCTGTGGTTTCTACCCTGACTATATATTAGAATCACTTGGGAGATTTAAAAACTAATAGCATCGGGCGGTGCCTGTGGCTCAAAGGAATAGGGTGCCAGGCCCATATGCCTGAGGTGGCGGGTTCAAACCCAGCCCCGGCCAAAAACTGCAAAAAACAAAAACCAAATAATATCCAGATCCCACCTATAGACTCTTGTTTAATTATTCTGGGGTAGGGCCCAAGTCTAGGGGTGTGTGTGTGTTTTTAAGCCTCTCTAGGGCTTCTACTCAGAAGCCTGGAATTGAGCACCACTGGTAAGGAGAAGGAGGAGGAAAACGACGGCTCAGGAAGTCTCCTTGGGTTCACTTTCTAAACTGCTTCCAAGCAGTAATAAGGATACTGTTGCTTTGGGTTTTACCATGCTTTAGGCAAGGTATTTCTTTCTTTCTTTCTTTCTTTTTTTTTTGAGACAGAGTCTGACTATGTTGCTGTGAGCTGTGATGCCACAGCCCTCTACTGAGGGCAACAAAGTGAGACTCTGTCTCAAAAAAGAGACAGAGTTAAAAATACTCTTGGGCTCAAGTGATCCTCCTGCCTCAGCCTCCCGAGTAGGTGGGACTACAGGCACCGGCCGCAACACCCAGCTATTTTTTAGAGACCAGGTCTTACTCTGCTCAGGCTGGTCTTGAACACCTGAGCTCAGGCAATCTACCCACCTTGGCCTCCCAAGGTGCTAGAATTACAGGAGAGCCACCGTGCCAGGCCCCTGAACAAGGTATTTCTGCTGGAAGATTCCTGTTAATCAGCAACATGTAGCTTCAGCAGAGGGCATTGGGGGGCCATTTCCCTTTCCCACACGCTGTCTTCTCTCCCTTTGCCAGGGTTCGTGTGAGCCAGGATGGGCAGTTTCTGCACTACATCTTTCCATACCAGTTCATGGACTCTCCCGAGTGGGAATCGCTGCACCCCTCTGAAGAGGGGGTGTTCCAGGTAATAGTGAGCCCCAGGGCAGGAGTGCCTCACCCCACCCCACTGCAACCCACTCATGTCCGTTCCTCCATCTTTCGTCTCACACCTCTCTCCTCCCACTGCCAGTCTGATGCTAGAGGAGGGAGCACGCCTCCTCTGTGGAGAGTGCCCAGGCCCTGGCACAGGTGGGGTCCGATAAGGAGGTGCCGACCCCTGATAGGTGGGCCATGCCTAAAACCCTTCCCGAAGACCCTGGTCACCACCCAGTGAAAACCCACACTCCTCAGTGGGTAACTTGAACCCTTCGGTATCTCCAGCCCTTCCTTCTTCCTTCCCCTTTTTGCCTATACTAGCCATGCTGGACTACTAGCACTTCCCTAAACACACCACCATGTTTCACAACTCCATGCTTTGGTCCCTACTATCCGAAATGCATATCCCCTTCTAGCTGCAATCATGGCACCTCACTGCCTCTGGGAAGCCTGCCCAGCTCAACCTCACCAACTTCTTTCTACTCACTGCTTAGCGTTCTTGCCTGTATGTCTTTTCTATTCCTTTTACTTATGCTGACTGGTGCACATACTGCTCTCTGCTCTAATGATCTGTTTTCCTTTCTCCCTTCTGCACGGTGAATCTTGGAAGTAGAAATCTGAGGCTCCAAAGGATAGTATCTGGAGCACAGTAGGTGTTCAATGCAGCTTTGCTGAACTGGCTTGCCACTGGGCAGCTGGACTTTATAGAGCATTCACAGATGTGTTCCAAGGTGGGAGCCTGGCTCCTCGGTCCTCACTCTCTTTCTTGCCAATGCTTCAGACTTTGATTACTTTCTTTGTAGGTCACAATTATTGAATGGCTAGCATGTGGTAGGCCATTACATTATCATATTGCCTCATTGATTCTCACAACTCTATGGGTTGGATATTATTAATACCCCATTTAACAGATGAGCAAACTAAGGCTCCAAAGCATCAAGTAATTTGCCTGAACTCTCAGTTAGAAAGTGGAAAACTGGCCTGTTGCTGTGGCTCACTCCTGTAATCCTAGCACTTTGGGAGGCCGAGCCGGGCGAATCACCTGAGCTCAGGAGTTCAAGACCAGCCTGAGCAAAAGCAAGACCCTGTTTCTACTAAAAATAGAAAAAAAAACAACACAAAAAAACAGCCAGGCATGGTACCTGAAGTCTCAACTATTCAGGAGGCTGAGACAAGGTACCTGCACACACCCCGGTCTGTGGTTGCTGTGAGCTTGACTGATGCCACACGACTCTACCCAGAGCAACAGAGTAAGACTCTGTCTCAAAAAAAAAAAAGAAAGAAAGAAAGATCCAAGTTGCCTGGATCTACTATTTCTAGCCCTCTCTCTCTTTTTTTTTTTTTTTTGAAACAGAATTTCACTCTGTTGCCCAGGCTAAAGTGCCTTGGAGACAGCCTAGCTCATGGCAACCTCAAACTCCTGGGTTGAAATGATCCTCCTGCCTCAGCCTCCCACGTATCTTGGACTAGAAGCACCCACCACAACACCTGACTAGTTTTTTTCTATTTTTAGTAAAGATGGGGTCTCAGTCTTGTTTAGGCTGATCTTGAACTCCTGAGCTCAAGCCATCCTCCAGCCTCAGCCTCCCAGAGTTCATGAGTCACCATGCCCAGCCTCTATTTCTCATTAAAATGGGAGGGCTACCAGGATCGTAGAGTTTACCTTCATACACACACTCTCTCTGCGTGTTTCTTTCTGTCTGTGTCTCTCCGTCTCTCTCACTCACCCTTTTAGGGACTCCCCAGTCCAGGTAGTTTCCTAGACCTGGGTTCTATGTGTCTCCTACTACTTCTGCCAGGGAGTCTCTCCGGCCAACACATGAGCCAACCCCAGAACGGATCCATGCCACCTGGCTGGACCTCCTTCCGGCTGCACCCTCACACTGGCTGTGTGATAACAGAACCTGAGAGGCAGTCCTGATCCTGCTGCTAGGGTTACCAGCTGCAGACGCCTCTAGATCATGGTCCTGAGCCAACCCACCATGGACACTCTCTAACTAGGCCAGAAATCTCCTTTAGGAACTCCCTCAGGCCCATGAAGACCTCCAGAAGGGCAGAGTCAGGTCCTGAGCCAGCTGTACCAGGGCTCTGTCTCTGACACTGACATGGAGGAACAGGTGGTAAGTAAGCCGGGTGTCCTCCCTGAAGTTATGCTCAAAAGGAAGGGCTGTAACCCCAGATGGCCTCCCAGCCTGGAATGGAGGTTTGTTCATATTCCTCTCTTTTATATTTTTAGTATGCACCTCCTTTCAGAGCAATAAGATCCACACATTTGCTATTGGTGTGTAAAGTCTCATTTCCTCTTTGCCAATGTCAAGTGTTGTCCCAAGTTATAGTTCATCCTGTCCTTGCCTTTTGCAATTACATCATCTTTGTTGACTGAGAGAGTTATCCACAGTGACTGCCGAAATCATAATTCACAGTATGCTTAACACAAATCTCATCACATCTCTCAACAATTCAATTAAATCAGAATGTATTGACTGTTCAGCGCTGTGACACTCACATTAATTACCAAGAAGACAGCACAGGAGAAATCATCATTATTTCTCCAGTTTTCATCCTGGATCTAATGCTACTTACATATGTTATCTCATTTAATCCATCCAACCAAATTTTGAGGTATTGAAGAAAAAAACTAAGTACTTAATAAAACTTTATAACAGATGTGTGTATGTGTGTGTATGTGTGTGTGTGTGTGTATGTGTTTGAGCCAATCAAGAAGCAGATTTCCTGAGTACCTTTGGGGACAGATTCTATACAGGCCACAAAATTGACATTAGGTTGTTTTGCAATATACAAGAATGGTAGTCTTCACTTAATTCATTCATTTTATTTATATTTATTGAGCACTTATTACATACCAGGCATTTTTTTTTTTTTTTTTGTAGAGACAGAGGCTCACTTTATCACCCTCAGTAGAGTGCTGTGGCATCACACAGCTCACAGCAACCTCCAACTCACAGGCTTAGGCGATTCTCTTGCCTCAGCCTCCCAAGTAGCTGGGACTACAGGTGCCTGCCACAATGCCCGGATATTTTTCTGTTTTGCAGTTCGGCCAAGGCTGGGTTTGAACCCGCCACCTTCGGTATATGGGGCCGGCGCCCTACTCGATGAGCCACAGGCACTACCCCATATACGAGGCATTCAGTTTTTTTTGAGACAGAGCCTCAAGCTGCCACCCTGGCCCTACATGACCTGGCTCCTGATTGCCTCTCCAGCTTCCTGTTCTGCTAGTTTCTCCCATTCCCCTCTCTGTCCTCCTTTCTGTACCTCAAACACTCTAGCCCCACCTCAGGGCCTTTGCACTGGCCCTCATGCTCTACCCTGGGTAGAGTGCGGTGCCATCACAGCTCACAGCAACCTCTAATTCCTGGGCTTCAATGAGTCTCTTGCCTCCGCCTCCCAAGTAGCTGGGACTACAAGCGCCCGCCGCAATGCCCAGCCATTTTTTGATTGCAGCCGTCATTGTTGTTTGGCGGGCCCAGGCTGGATTCGAACCCGCCAGCTCAGGTGTACGTGGCTGGTGCCTTAGTCTGTTGAGCCACAGGCGCCGAGCCATATACGAGGCATTCTTAAAGGTACTTGCAATGTATCAGTGAAAAAAGCAGATAAAGGTCCCTGCCCTCGTGTAATTACAACCTGGTGCAGGAGATTGCGCCAGGAGTTCATAGCATTTGTTAGAGGATAATAACTGCTAGTTTAAAAAAAACCACAACATAAAGTAGTATAAAGGAGATATGGTTGCAATTTTAAATAGGGTGGTCTTGAAAGTCCTTGTTGAGCAGGTGACCTTTGAGCAAAAATCCTGAGAGAAGCAACAGTATAAGTTTTGTGAGTATTAGGGAAAATTTATCAGACAAAGGGCCAGTGCAAAGGCCCTGAGGTGGGGCTAGAGTGTTTGAGGTACAGAAAGGAGGACAGAGAGGGGAATGGGAGAAACTAGCAGAACAGGAAGCTGGAGAGGCAATCAGGAGCCAGGTCATGTAGGGCCAGAGCATACATTGTCTAGATAGAGCCAAAAGCATTTCCTTTTGAAAAATTTGGAAAGGTAGAATGTGAGAGAAAGAAAGGATCGAGGAAGACTCTAAGGCTTTTGACCTAAGCAACTGGAAGGATGATGATGCCGTCAGCTGAGATAAGTTGGGCTGCAAGTAGAGCTAGGGAATAGGAAGTTCAGTTTGGGACATTTGGGTCTGTGTCATCTATGGACATTCAAATGGAGATGCTGCATAGGCGTCTGGATATTTGAAGCTGGAATTCAGGAATAAGGTCTGGGCTTGAGAGCTGGTTGCATACAGATGATATTTAAAAGCATTGAATTGGATAAGATCACTGAGAGTGGACAGAGAAGGGTGTTCAAGAATGGAGCTCTGACCTGGTTTCTTGCACCCTCAACGAATCCCCAACAATAAAAAAAAAAAAAAAAAACAAGAATGGAGCTCTGGGGTACTATAAAGAAGTTAGAAAGAGGAACCAGCAAATGAATCTGAAAAGGAACAATCAGGAGATTGCACCAGTTCATAGCATCCTGGGAACCGAGGGAAGAAAGTAAATCAAAGAGACAAAGACGGCGGGCCGGGCGGGCAAAGCACCCCCAGAGAGCGGGACGGAGCGCGGGGGGGGGGGTCTTGGTGTGTGCCACACCTTTTGGGGACAAAACACGATTGTAAGAGGGACTTTACCGAACAAATGCAATCAGTGTAAAAAAAAAAAAATCCATCCTACGCCTTTAGCATCTGCAGAAACTCCTAAGGTAGGTCAAGGGGGCACCCAAGGCTGAGACAGGTGGGTTCTCCTTCCCTCTGTGGTCAAGTTTCCTAGGCTTTAGAGCTCCTACACTGCCCAGTGCCGTTTATAAATAAGAGTGCTGCCATATTTCTTGGATGGAGTGATGATTTGGAAAGTTTATATTTCAAAAATGAGACTAGATACATGGTATTTTAATAGAGATGGCATTGAATCTGTAGATTGCTTTGGGAAGTATTGACATTTTAACAATGTTGATTCTTCCCAGCCATGAGCATGGTATGTTCTTCCATTTGTTAATATCTTCTGCTACTTCTTTTTTTAGGGTTTCACAATTTTCTTTGTAGAGGTCCTTCACTTTTTTTGTTGGGTATATTCCTAGATATTTTATTTTCTTTGAAGCTGCTGTAAAGGGTATTGTGTTCTTAATTAGCTTCTCATCTTGGCTATTATTGGCATATACAAAGGCTACTGATTTGTGGACATTGATTTTATATCCTGAGACATTACTGTATTTTTTGATGACTTCCAGGAGTCTTGTGGTTGAGTCTTTGAGGTTCTCTAAGTATACGCTCATATCTTCAGCAAAGAGGGAGAGTTTGACCTCCTGTGCTCCCATTTGGATGCCCTTTATTTCCTTCTCTTGCCTGATTGTATTGGCTAGAACTTCCAGCGCTATGTTGAATAGCAGTGGTGATAGAGGACAAGGTTGTCCTTTTCTGGTACCAGTTCTAAGGGGAAAAGCTTTCAGTTTTACTCCGTTCAGTAATGTATTAGCTGTGGGTTTCTCATAGATGGCTTCAATCAGTTTAAGAAATGTGCCACCTGTGCCTGTACTCATCATTGTTCTAATTAGAAATGGATGCTGGATTTTAGAAAATGCTTGTTGGCATTCAGGAAACTCCTAAGCTCCAGGTTTGGCTTTAGAACCCATAGGAAAATTACTATTGAATGCATTTTCTGCATCTATTGAGAGGATCATATGGTCTTTGTTTTTGCTTCTGTTGATATGGTGGATAACATTTATGGACTTCCATACGTTAAACCAGCCTTGCATCCCTGGGATGAAAGCTACTTGATCATGGTGTATGACTTTTTTTTTTTTTTTTGAGACAGAACTTCAAGCTGTCACCCTGGATAGAGTGCTGTGGCATCACAGCTTACAGCAATCTCTAATTCCTGGGCTCAAGCGAGTCTCTTGCCTCTGCCTCCCAAGTAGCTGGGACTACAGGCACCCGCCACAACGCCCGGCCATTTTTTTTTTTTTTTTGGTTGTAGCTGTCATTGTTGTTTGGCGGCCCGGGCTGGATTCGAACCGCCAGCTCAGGTGTACGTGGTTGGCGCCTTAGCCCGTTGAGCCACAGGTACTGAGCGGTGTATGACTTTTTTGATGAGAAGTTGTAGTCTATTGGCTAGGATTTTGTTGAGAATTTTTGCATCTATATTCATTAGTGAAACTGGTCTGAAGTTCTCCTTTTTGGTTGGGTCTTTTCCTGGTTTTGGTATCAGGGTGATGTATGCTTCATAGAACGTGTTAGGGAAGATTCCCTCCTCCTCAATTTTTTGGAAAAATTTCTGCAGTCTGGGAATAAGCTGTTCTTTGAAGGTTTGATAGAATTCTGGTGCGAAGCCATCTGGACCAGGGCATGTCTACCACCATGGGTCTGTCCTCCTGCCTCTTTCCCCCTTTCCCCTCCACCATTACTGAGAACCAACTGGAGGCCAGGATTTGAGGTTAAAGATGAAAAGCAACATTTCCACCCTCAAGGATCCCAGCTTAGGAGGAGAGACAGACGTATGTGTTATTGCTGCAGCACCACGTGAGGTGTACTGGATGGTGTGTGCACTCTGTAGCACTCGGGTCTGGGTCCTCATGGTATTTTTTGGTGGGGGGTGGGTAGAGGAGAGGAGAGATACATTCACAGACTGGTGGTGTGAATTACTGATGATTCTTTTAGAAGGATAGTACCAAAGTTCATATTTACTTGATTGGATTGCTTTTCTTATGGTTCTATAAAAATGTATCCCCTGGGAGATCCTCTCACTTGATCTTTGAAAAGGAACTTTTCTTTGGTGCATTGGGGAAGGGAGGATGGTAGGATGTGTTATTCATCTGTTCATAATAATTTGCAGATTCTTCCTGTGTGATCTGCAACATGTCACACTACAGGGGGCACCGTCAACCTTCCTTCCCCAGCATAATTATGGGGTGGCTGAGCAGACATTCATACAAAGTCCATCGGTGCCTGTGATTGGAGCAGGGAAGCAGAACTTGCTGCAGGTGTTCCAGGCAATCTCTGCACAAATAGAACATGGAGAAAACAAATATGCAAAGAGTGAGGCTTCTACTTTCTGTTTCAACTGTTCACGGTCTGTCCTGCCATGCAGGTGGAACCCTCGTATTCAATTTCGACAGGCCAGGCTGAGGCAGAAAGGGAGGATGCTCAGGGGGATGGGTGAACAGCATTCCCAGATGTGTGTCTTCATACTGTGAAAAGTCACTGGCAGGCCTTGTTTAAAATACAGATTTCATCTTCCTAGTCCGTACATAGTCTTCAGTAGGTCAAGGGTGGTGCCGAAGAACCTGCAGTTCAATAAGCAGCGCAGGTGATTTTGATGTGGGTAGTTCTCAGACTGCATTTTGAGGAAAAGAATAGAGAATTATTATTCATCTTAAATAGCCAATAATATTATATTAACACCAATCAATAATATCATTTTGAACAATCTGAGCATTTTATTTTGAAGACTTGCAATACATTTTTGTGAGTGCAGTATTTTCCCCTTGTGCCAACAGAGCTACCATTGGCATCAGTAGGAAGAAAGGTCTTGTTTTCTAATGCATGTATCTGCATAGTCTCAGTGACAGCCCTTGTTGTGAGGTTTTCCTAGAATGGAATAACATTTGACTCTTGCCTGCTGTCTAGGGCCTGGGGATGCTTACACATGAGCATACTGGAATTGATGTGGGACCTTCTACAGGACAAGTCCCAAGGGATCATCTCAGCAAATCTTTCTGTCTCCAAAGGGCCTGACTCCAGCCAACTCTGGCCTGAGTTTGTATCTTCTCTAATGGAATTGATATGCTTTCTGCACAGGTGAACTGAAGGAGATTGACTCTGACATTGGTTTTATTTACAGTGAAAAGGGTATTGAAACTGAAGTATTAAGAGTATGTAAGAGACTAGGAATGGTGGATGTAACAAAGATGTTTACTCTTACAGGAGCTATGCCTTAGACACAGAGATGCTGATACTGGCCTTGGAAGCACAGAGAAGGTTTGAGAGATACAGGCTGGACAGTCACATTATCTGCTACTCTCTTCTTGGTATAGTAAATTCTTTTGCTTGACTGGCTAAATTTTTCTTGAAAGATCAGAGGACACAAAAAACAAAGACTCATTGAAGTTTAGAAAATGTATGAGTACAAACAAGGCTTATCAGCGTTCCTTGTTCTGAAACCATTCCATTGCCCATGGTACAGACTCTCAAACTCTCCCTTACCCCATTTGGTTGAATTTCCTTTAATTAGTGTGAAATAATGGCACCTGAAATTGATAAAAATATTACCAAAAGGGAGAAAATAGAAAATAGGTAAGTCTATAGGACAGACTTGGGTGGCTATTTGGGGTGTGTCCATGCTCACTGGACATGGTGATTTCCTTGTGACTTTTGTGTGCTTGTTTGGTTGAAGCCAGCACTTTTGTTAGGCTAGGGCCTCACTTCCCACCTGAGCCAGCCTTGTGCTGACTCTGGACCTGCTCTGTAACCTCTGACCAGACTTCCTGAATGAGGCCTGTGTCACTCTCAGTGAATAAGAAAGTGAAAATGCTGTCTATGATAAAAATAAAGGAATGCTCTCTTCACTGATGTTAGAGAAATTGTGAGATTGTTATATGCCAGGATTCGTGGTTTAAAAATTCCTACCTCAGACCTTTTCATATGTTTCTTGAACATTGTCTTTTCTTTTCATGGCTGTTCTGGATCTAGATCCTTGCCTTTCCAGAAACCAGACGCTGGTACACTAACTTGGAAGGTCTTGTGTGTTTGTTCGTGCGTGTGTACCAAAGATGCTCATTGGTCAGGCTCTCCCGTACCAAGCACTGTGCTGCCCACTTAGGATATGTCATGGAAAAAAAACAAACATTGTTCCTGTCCTCTGGATAAGTTACAGGCTTCCTGTTTGAGATGAAGTAAAGAAAGAGGTGCTTGGTGGTCAGGGAAACCTGTGCAGGATTGCTCTGCCAAGAAAAAGGCCTAGTCTATAGATAGATCAGACCAGTTCTGGCAAGCTGGACCTCCAGAGACTTGGTTCTGGGTCATATATCTGGGGGAGAGTAGATTAAGCCTCATCCCTAAATCTTTCTGGAGGTCAGGTCACCTCTTACTGACATACATGGAGACCTCTGCTATTTTGCTTAAGTGTATAGCCCAGATACTGCCAATAGAAGGTGCTAGTCTATACTATCAAGGTGGCCAGTTCAGACGAGTCAGAACTTGAAGTTTGCATCAATGCCGCTGTGTGGGGGTTTAGGCTTGTCGGGCTCTTGGTCAAGGCATGTACTGAGTGGAGAGATAATCACAGAAGACATGTCCTGTCCTGAGAAGGCTGGATTGGGAGGGAGTACCTTGCACTGGAGTATAGAGTACATAGATCAGAAGGTACAAAGCAGAATTGTACCACCGGATGCAATTTCCCACGGTGAACACACCGGTAAACCAGACCAAGAGGCAAAATACCAGTGTCTGAGAAGTCCGGCTTGCGCCCCTTGTAGTCACTGACTTCTGACACCATAGACTTGTTTTACTCATTTTTGTACTTTTATAAATGGAATCATAATAAGTATATACTTCTTTTTATATCTGACCTCTTTTTTTCAACATTAAATTTGTGATAGATTTTTGTGTATAGCTATTTTTTGTTCATTTTTACTGTAGTATGAATATTTTATAATTTACTTACCCGTTATATTGTTGAGGGGCATTTAGGTGATTCCCAGGTTTGGATTATTATAAAATAGCATTCTCTTGGGCATGTCCTTGGTGAACAAATGTACACATTTTTCTCAGGTACACACCTAGGTGTGGAAACCACTGGTCACCATAAGATGGGTGAGTGTTCAGCGTTCGGATACAGTTAAATAGTTTCCTGAACTTGTGCCAATTACTCTCTCACCATTAGTATATGAAAGCAACATTTCTTGTTTACTGATTGAGAAATTAAAAAACAAAACCTGTAATTTACCTCAGACATCCAATTCCACAAAAATGTATTGAGCATCCACTGCACGTCAGATGCTTGTCTACTCCTATGAAAATTATATTTGAGTTGGGGAAAAACGACACATGTAAAGGTGTGATGTAAAGGTGCGATGGTTGGCTCTGAGTGGTATAGACAGAAATGGATCAGTGTAGAGGGCATGGACAGGGGCTGTATTTGTGCTCTATCTATGAGGTTTCCATTATTCTTTGGACATTACGTGGTTTTCCCAATTTAGAAAAGGAGATACTTTTAAAAAAGATGTTAGAAGATACAGAAAAAGAGGAGTAAATTACTTCTCTCCAACATGCAGTCACTTTTTTGGGAGTGATCTATTTGCCTGCAGTAGACATTTTTTTCCATTTTTGTATTTGTTAATATTCAGGGGGTACAAGTGCAATTCTGCCACATGCGGCGTTGCACTGTGGTGAAGTCAAGTGAATCCATCACTGGAGCAACCCACATCATGCCCACCAAGCAGCCCCCATCATCCTCCTTGACGCCCTGCCCCCCAAATCTCCATCTATCCACACTCTGCTTCCATGTGTGCACAGTACTTAGCTGCCACTTATAAGCGAGAACATGTGGCATTTGTCTTTCTATCTCAATTATTTTGCTTAAGATAATGGCTTCCAGTTCCATTCATGTTGTTGCAAAAGATATGATTTCATTCTTTATCATGGCTGAGTAGTATCCTAATGTGTACATGCACTGCATTTTCTTTAGTCATTCATCCCTTGATGGGCATTTAGGCTGATTCCTTAGCTTTGCTACTATGAATAATGCTGTGACAAACGTATGAGTGCAGATATCTTTGTGATACCATGACTTCTTTTCTTTTGGGTAGAGAAATTCCAGTAGTGGAATTGTGGATCATCTGGTAGCTCTACTTTTTAGTTCTTTGAGAAATCTCCTTACTGTTTTCCATGGAGGTTGCATACATTTACATTATTGCCAACTGTATATAAGCATTCCCTTTTCTCTGCATCCTCTCCAGCATCTGTTATTTTTTGTCTTTTTAACAATACCATTATGATTAGTGTGAGATTATATATGTGATCATGATTTTCATTCCCATATCTCTGATGACTAGTGATGTTGAACATTTTTTTATATACTTGTTGGCCATTTGTGCCTCCAGTAGACTTTTTGATACAAAAGTTTTTATTTTATTTTATTTTTTCAATTTCATAAAAGATTTAATACTCTGTTTTCTTCTAAGATTTTTGCAGTTTTTTTTCTTTATTAGATCACAGCTGCGTACATTAGTGCAATCAAGGGGTACAATGTGCTGGTTTCATATACAATCTGAAATGTTTTCATCAAACTGTTTAATATAGCCTTCATGGCATTTTCTTAGTTATTTAATGAAGACATTTGTATTCTGCATTTAGTAAGTTTCGCCTGTACCCTTCTAAGATGCACCATAGGTGTGGCCCCACCAATTACCCTCCCTCCACCCCAACCTCTCCCTTCCCCTCCCCAAAAGTTTTTATTTTCATGGTTGATATCATGCTATGTATCTGATATGGTGGTCTCTTGTTTTTCATTTAACAACATTGCATAAACATTTTGGTATGGCACTATTCTATGTAAATGACCTTTTAATGGTGTGTATTCATCCAGTGATTGTACCTGCTGGAATATACCAAACTAAGATATGTAGTGATGGGCAATTAGTTGTTTTCATTCTTTCCCTTATTCTAATTCTATGATGAATATTTCTGGTCATGTGATTTTTTTCTACATGTAGAATTATTTCCTTTGGATGTATTTCCAGAAGTAGAAATAGGTTTGCTAGCATATGCATCTTAAAGGGCATTGATGTATGTTACCAGCTTATACTGATTCTACCCCCCAAACTGTAGAATGCATGTTTTACTGCACCCCTGCCAGCACTGGGTGTTAGTGATTTATTGGTTAAGGCAAAAGAATGTGAAGGAAGCATAGCATGCCAAGTATGTGCAAGGACTAAACCAGCACAGGTGAGATGATGCATGATCGTCCGAGTGCTAATTGGGAGGAACGTTTCTCTGACCCCTCTTGATTTTTGTCAGGGAAGCCAGTGAGTGCCCATGGCTCACAAAGCTGGGAAGCAGATGTGGTTGCCCTTTCTCACATTTGTGTCTGGCCTTGCGAGGGCTTTGCAGAGCCTATTCTCTGAAGAACCCTTTGAACTCGTTGTGGAGATATTAATGAATCCTAGCCTTGTTCATAATTGGGAGTGAGAGCAGATGCTCCAACTGGATTTTAAGTGAAATTGCTGCTGACGGATCCCCTGCTACTTGAGCAACGTATAGATGCTTTAATGCCCTCGTGGTGGAGGAGGGTGAGAGGAGATCATTAAAAACCAAGTCCATCCCCACCACAGCAGTAAAGTGGTTTTCCTGTAGAATACAGACAAGGCTTGGGCCCACAGCTCAGTCTTCATTTGTGTTCCAGACATCTGCCTGCTTTTCATTACCTGATATTTCCTCCCACTGCAGGCCTGTCGGTGCGCTCCCCTTGGAGGGTCGGCAGGGAGAAGGGCCCCTGATGCTCTCTCAGCATTAAGAATGAGGCAGGAGGCATCATTCTCTGGTCTGTGTCAGCTCTTTGGGAGGTCTCTGCAGGCATAGAGCAGTGACTCCCAATTAGGGAAGATTTTTTCCCCCAGGAGACATTTGGCCCTGTCTGGACACATCTTTGGTTTTTATACCTGGGTGGGGAGTGTGCTGCTGGCACCTTGTGAGTAGAGGCCAGGGGTCCTGCTAAGTGCCCTGTAGTGCATGGGACAGTCTCCCTCCAATCCCCAAATAAATTGTCAGGAGTGTCAGGGTGGAGAAATGCTGGCCTAGAGGCACAATTGCTCTTTTTATAGTTATTTTTTAATGCAGAGTATAGCTTAGGTAGATGAGATTGAGAGTGACTAGCTGTTCTTTCCTTCATTTAAATAGCTGGAGAACATTCTCCTAAGTGAAGTCTTTCAAGAATGGAAAAGCATGCATCCCACGGACTCAATACTAATTTGAAATTAGTAGATTAACAACTGTAGGCCCACACAAGACAAAAACACAGTTAAATTCAAGAAGTCGGGTAGGGGGCTTGGTAATCTCCCACCTAACAGGTACAATGTAGGTGTATGTGGCACACTGCCTGGGTGAAGGACTCAACCACAACTCAGACCTTACCTTATGAACACAAACACTGTGATCTAATTGTATGTACCCTCGTAATAATCCAAAATAATAAAAGAAGTGTGCTCAGTATTCTCCTAGGCTCTGGGACATAGACAAAACCCATGTCTTGGCTTATATATTCTAGGGCACAAGCTTCTCTCATTTGTAATTTTTGACTTTTCCAGAGCCAAGAGAAGGGAGGACTAATTGAGCAAATTATACTACCTTTTTGAATATCCCAAGGAAGTTTGACAGATTATTGCAACCCATCAACACAATAAATACTATATGAGTTTTATTATTTTTGCCAAGATAAATGGCCACTGGGAGATGTGTATTTGCCTCTGAGTTATGGTAAATAGGCCGCACTATTAATCAGAGAACCTGTTTGATTGTCTTACCCTGAAGAGTGGAGAACATGCAGAATGAAACTGCTTCTGTTGCCCAAGAGAACTGACAGTCTCCAGACAGATGGGCTGGTTACTCTCCTTTGATTCTTGCTTCTCCTCACAACTTGGGCATTATCTGTTATTTCCAATAGGATTATCCTTGTTCACAACTCACTTCTTTTTCATATGCTGCACAGCACATTTTAAAGACCAGCTTCTCTGGATTCTATAGCAATGACAGCCAGGGCCACGTGGTTTGGTAGTAGGGATATTGTTCCTCTTGCTGGGCTCTTGTTTGGTCTGATCGAGGCCCACCTGGATTGTGAACTCTGGCATTCTGGAACCTTGGCTCATGTATCTTGGCATCTCTAAACCTCTTTGGATATTTGAGGATGTTCTGGGAAACTCTTTTCTCTTTCTCAGTGTAATTCTAATACTCTTCTTTGGGCAAGAAAGGGGATGTAGCCCATAACCAAGTGATGAAGCCCAATGTTTGATCTTGTCTTCACTGCTGTGAGTCCACATTAAGTCTGTATGGTAGTGGGAATGGAGCAAGACATATCTGGATGTCTCCGTAGCTGCTGTTCACGAATGTGAAGTTTAGTCTGGAGTACTGGGAGTACCGTTTGGCCCACCCCCATGACTGGCATAGAGCATTCCCTTGGGCATTGTCCAGTGTCTTCCTTTAATTCTGTGCCCCTTCCCAAACACTCCTGATTACAGTCCCTGACATCAGCATGTGTTGCCCTCTGCCCTGGCTGTTTGCACTCCTGGTGAAGATTGGATGTCTTAGGCGTGGGTAGGAGTGTGGGAAAAAGGTCTTTTGGGTCTGGTCTGAAAG
This sequence comes from Perodicticus potto, assembly GCA_963574655.1. Lineage (NCBI taxonomy): Eukaryota > Metazoa > Chordata > Mammalia > Primates > Lorisidae > Perodicticus > Perodicticus potto. Next base: position 9,215 of record CAUYRH010135391.1, on the reverse strand, counting down.
ACCCTTTTCACTTTGAATATTAGCTTTCTGCCAATATAACTCCTGTGCATTGCTAAGCTGAAAGTGGATCTATCTCCTTTTTAGCCTAAACTTCAAAGGACCCATTGAGTTTGTACTTTAAAGGACGTGGAAAAAAGAAAACCTGCATTGCCATAACCTTGCTCCCTCTCCATAGGGCCTCCATACCCAAACTAACCTTCTGGAGTAAGTGTTTAGATATTTTCTTAAGTCATAGTTTTAAAATCTTACCCTCTTCTCCATTCCCCTCCCCACTACAGTTAGTCTTTATGTGAAGTGTTTTCATAGCACACAAAGTTGACCAGCAGGGCACATGAGCTTCTGCAGAAATGACACGAGTGTTGAAGCCTTGGCAAGAAATCTAGTTTGTGTTACATGGACAAGAGGAGCAGGTGAGAATCACTTTCTTACTGTTTTTTTTTTTTTTTTAAGTCAAGTAAAATTTTGAGAGAGACTAAATTGTTTTAATTATTTGTGTGCCAGGCCTGGTGCTGGGCTTAGGGATGTAGAAATTCAAGACTAAATCTTGGCTCTAAGGAGCTGACACACTACTTGGATAAACAAGTAAATGGACAGTTGTAACGCGAGGCCATGTGAGCTGATCTAGGGAAGCACCAGACGCTATGGCTGTCCCTAGACGGTCATCCAGTCCCAGCAGAGAGGCCAGAGAGGCTAGCAGGTAAAAGACATCTGCTGTGAATCAGTGCCTTTTGGAGAAGGAGAGATCAGGAGGGCAAGGGGGAGGCTGCAGTAGCCGAGGAGTTTCTACAGAAGAATCTGCCACCCAAATGAGCCCCAGGACCTCACACAGCTGGGTCTCTGTTGAAGGTCCTATTCACAGATGCACAGTCTACCAGCCAGAGGAACTCAAAAAGAATTCTGGTTTTTATATCTGTCTTTCAAATAATGTTAAAGACCCAAATCACAACCCATAATTACAGTTCTCAGAAGTGCCGTTCTCTCCTCCTCCTCCTCCTTCCCAGATGGGAGCCTTGACTCATGGCTCCTCTCCGACACACCTTGGCTATTCAGTGCCTGCCCTCTCAGTAATGATAGTTGAGCTGTAATCCACTTCTCTCAGACAACGTTGTTTTCACACTTCCTAATCTTTCTGCCTGTGGGGTATGCCCATTCTGTGTGGAGTAAAACAAATATATATCTAAAAGAAACAGGAAGGCCACATTAAAGGATTAGTATACCATAGCTGGTAGGGCTGATTAAAACTGATGATCTTGGGCAATATTGATTGTCTTTTAGAAACAATTTCAGTGTCACAAGTGGGTATGTGTGTGTGTGTGTGTGTTTTAAGGAGAGCAAATGTGAGCAGCTGTAGCTTTTTGAGGCCAGTCATAAACACATGTCCCTGTTTACCAAACATGTATGGGCAGCCAGCGTATTGAAGAATTTCAGTTTGGGAAATAAACATGAGGCAATTTTGTTTATTTTTAATTGCTGCTTTCCCTTAATAACATCTTGGCAGATTCCATAGTTTTCCATAATTTTTAGCTTTAAAACTAAGTCCAATACTCTGGCTTCTCTTCAGATTGTATAAATCTTTTGCCTTTTAAAACTAAGTCCAGTGAGTTTTAAACTCCCATTGTATATCAGATGGGGGTTTTCTCTTCCTCTTCCCTGGCATAGTCTAGACGTGTGGCTTGCAGAGCCCGGGTGGGGATGACTGGGATTGGCTGTTTGACCCTGGTCCTCTGGGCTTGGCATCTAGGCAGGCCCTCTGGAGGCCAGGCCGGGGACGTGCCTGTTACATAATTTCTTGATGTGGTGGTTTGACTCCAGGTTTATGCCTTCCTTCTTATTTTTTTATTTTTTTTATTTTTTCAGTCAGGATGGGCTAAGTTATGCTGTGGTAACAAATAACTCCCCAAATCACGTTCTTAGCTTAAAATAATAAAGGTTTGTATCTGTGTCACTCTGCACATCTCTCCCAGGTTGGTAGAGGATCTGTGTTGTCCCAGGACAGCAGGCTGATGAAGGCCTCATCTTCACACCTTCACAGTCACTGCAGCAGGTGGAAGAGTGTGCTGCAGGACCTTGCTTTAGCAAGTCAGTGCATCTTGCCAGAGGAGATACCAGTTCTGAGAGCAAAGCAGAGCATGTAGCCAGACCCCACATCAGGAGAAGTCACATGTTTCACATGTTTAGCCAGTGATGTTACTACCATCTTGAGAGTGTTTTCACCTGGAGGTTTGCTTTAAGGGGCCTTTCACCTGTAGGTGGTCCCCATGGAGGGGTGCATGCATCATGGCTGCAGGCGAGCTACTATTTGTGGTGTTCGTTTGTTCCCTAACCTCTCCTCTCCTTGCTCTACTAAATAGTGGGGACAGAAGCTTCCTCAGTGCTGCCCCTTCTCTCAATTTGGCCAGTTCTCTTGAATCTCTTCCTCGTTCAGTTAGGCTCAGGATAAATTAGTATGTTCACTGCCTGAGAACATGTCCAACTGCGAAACAAATCTGCTCCAGTTTTTGAGCAGTTTTCTTAATACTTCATCAGATGGCACTTGAGAGGGGAACACACCTTGCTGGGAGAACCTGGGGAACATTGCATGTGTCAGAAGGCTGGTAGTCTCTACTTCTCCCTCTCTGGTCCTCTTCTCATAGAGACTGGGGGATTGGGGAGAGCTGGTGTGGGGTAATGGCAGGGTTCAGTTTTTCTGCCCCCTTCACGAAGCCCTCTAGGTAAGAATCATTCTTTAATATCTGGAAGCTTATTGCCAGTCCCCCACTCCTGGCTCCTTTATTTTTAGAATATGTAGGAATTTGGTGCTGAACTTTGGTCTTACTCAAATTTAGGGGGTAAATTCAAAGTCCCACTTAAAGTTCATACTCCTGTTATAAGGGACCTGATCCTCTTGTTGGTGATATAATAATTCATTGATAAATAGGCGGCCTTACTAATACATACCAATTTAAAGGTCCACTAGGTTTGTGACCTACCTTATTTTGGTTAGCACCTGAACTTTTGCTGAATGCAAATTTTTTTTTTCTGTTCATATTTACTAGGATCTGGGGATAAAGCTTGTTTCACTTCTAAAAACAAACATTGGGTCATTTAGTTTATGTTCCATTTAAAGTAAAGCCAGTGACTATGTCAAATCTGAATGTCTTTGATATGCGGGACTTGGATGTGACTTTTTTATAATCCAGTAATTTCTTCCCTTTTGGGGAAGGTAAATGATGCCAGTCTTAGCTCCTGGAGACCTTGAATCTTGCTGCAGGTGATTGTGTTTCAAGCCCTTGTGTTTGGCTTATTCCATCCTGTGCTAGGGTGGCCTTGTCACCATTTGCTCTCTGTTTATTTGTCCTCCTATGCACATGCTCAGACATGCACATGCAGTTCATTTAGCCTTTATGGCTCTAGTAGAAGACTCTGTTACCACCAGGTTACACCCAGGGTGCAGAGTAGTGATTTGCTCAGGTGGGAGGGTGAATGAAAAGAAGGGGAGCTTCAAATTTGGGTTTGATTTCAAACCTACGTCCCTTGAGCCTGCTATGCTGTAGAATGAAGTAGACCTCCTTCTACTCACTGGCTCAGCAGCCAGCATTTCTGGACATTTCTCAGCTTTCTTATGGAAGGCCAGTGTCCCTCCTTCCAGAGTCAGCAGGATATGCTGATGGTGGGGCAGCTGCTCTGGCAGCTTTTTACAGGGGTCCTTAGTTTCAGGTGCTGTCTGAACTGACATGTGGCACTTTACAAGGGGTCCTCTGTTGAAATGAGGATCTGTTTCCCCCTCAGATCTGATCATTCCTTGGGGGAGCGAGAGGGGAAGCATCATGGTCCCATGAGTGTTGAACTCCTTGACTTGTGCTTAGGGGTTGTTGGCAGTTTGACAGATTGCTTTGGTGTCCTAGCCAGAGGCCCCCTCCTCTCCCTGCACATTATACTGAAAAATGTTACAGCAGCTAGAGGGACACATCGGCTATCCCCAAACTAAGTGGTCTGCAAGTGTTTTCCCAACCTTGAAGTCGGAGAGGAAGGACCTCTCCAGAGCTTTCTGTGCAGGGCTTTACAGGTCCACTTTATAATAATAAGCTTGCTACGTAAAAAACCCGTATGATCTCATTTTTTGAGAAAATTTTAAAAGGTAAACAGAAGGAAGCATAAAATACTATCATCCTATCACCCCAAGATAGCTGTATGGCTTTATGCATTTGTATGCCTACGTGTGTACGATCTTAAATGAAATTGTGTAGGGTATATGCCCTTTTCATTGTAAAATGCTACACAAACATCTTTCAAGGTCATGGCCTGTACTTTGGCCATATCTTCCTAGTATTCCTTTGGATATCCCAACATTAAGCCTTTTTTAAAAAAAAAAAAAAAACAAAAACATTTGGACTGTTTTCAGTTTTTTTCTGTTATGATAACGTTGTGATGATCATTTTTGATGATTAAAGTTTTGTTCATCATTATAAATGTAAGACTTTTGCTGTGTTTTGTTGAACCACACATCAGCCTGATAAGACCATGTTTGACCACACCAAGGACACCACTGACACCTCTGGAAAACGTTAAGGAATCTCTATCTCCTGTATAACTTGTAAGGAGGAGGGGGCCAGACTGCTTGCTGGGATTAAAAGGGCCTCTCAAAATATTCAAAAAAGTGCACAGCAAGTGTGTTTACTCCTACCTCTGTCGCTCGTCTGCTGTGTTCTCTGCTTTTTTCTTTGTTACCTGCCACAGGTAACTACTTTTGTTTCTTATATATCCTTCCAGAAGTTACATGTGTGCATACAAAGAGATTGTATGATTTATCCTCCCCCAACATTCTTAGACCAAGGTAAGATTCTATATGCATTGTTCTGTCTGCCTTTGTTTTTACATAAAATATGCTAAAGGAACTTTTAAAAATATCAGAACATAGAGAATGTCTTCATTCTTTATGTTTAAAGACACTTAACTGGATATATTTCCTAAGGACTCCATGTCTCAATAATAAAATTGTCAGACTCAAGAAATTTGACATTAATACAATAATGTTATCTAGTCTACATTAAACATTTTTCTTACTTTCCAAAAGCATTATGCATAACGTTTTTTTTTCCTTCCAGGATCTGTTACATATTGAATATTGAATTTGATCATCCTGTCACTTTTTGTCTAGAAAAGAGAAGGACCTTCACCTTTTTTGGGGAGAAGGAATCTTTTAGGACATTGTCAGTTTGAAATAGTTGTCCTGTTGATGTTACCGTATCTGTATTTGGATTAGATATTCTCATTAGAAGATCTCGTCGGTGATATTATATACTTCCAACTTTATCACATGAGGAAGGAACCTCATAGCAGTTTGCCTCATTATTAGGAGTGCTTAGTCTGATCACCCGATTAAGATAGTGTCTGCCAGATCTCTCATTATAAAGGTACCTATTTCTTTTGTGCTCAATAAATGATCTGTGAGATGGAATTTGAGGTCATGTGGCTACCCTCTTCTTCAACAGCTTTACTCAGTGGTTTTAGCATCTGTTTATACCCCTGACTTGTATTAATTATTACATTACAAAAGGATGATTTTCCAGTTCTGCCATTCTTCCTACATTTTTTTTTTTTTTTTATTGTTGGGGATTCATTGAGGGTACAAGAAACCATGTTACACTGATTGCATTTGTTGGGTAAATTCCCTCTTACAATCGTGTTTTGCCCCCAAAAGGTGTGGCACACACTAAGACCCCACACCCCTCGCTCCTTCCCTCTCTCTGCTCTTCCTTTTCCCACCCCTCATTCTTTCTCTCTCTGCTCTCCCCTTCCCCCACCCCCACCATGTCATTGTCATTAATTGTCCTCATATCAAAATTGAGTACATGGGATTCATGTATCTCCATTCTTGTGATGCTTTACTAAGAATAATGTGTTCCACTTCCATCCAGGTTAAGATAAAGGCTGTAAAGTCTCTGTTTTTTTTTAATGGCTGAATAGTATTCCATAGTGTACATATACCACAGCTTGTTAACCTATTCCTGGATTGGTGGGCATTTAGGCTGTTTCCACATTTTGACGATTGTAAATTGAGCTGTAATAAACAGTTTAGTGCAAGTGTCCTTATGATGAAAGGATTTTTTTCCTTCTGGGCAGATGCCCAGTGGGATTGCAGGATCAAATGGGAGGTCTAGCTTGAGTTCTTTGAGAGTTCTCCATACTTCCTTCCAAACTGGTTGTATTAGTTTGCAGTCCCACCAGCAGTGTAAAAGTGTTCCCTTCTCTCCTCTCCACATCCACGCCAGCATCTGCAGTTTTGAGATTTTGTAATGTGGGCCATTCTCACTGGGGTTAGATGGTATCTAAAGGTGCTTTTGATTTGCATTTCTCTAATAATTAGGGATGATGAGCATTTTTTCATATGTTTGTTAGGCATTCGTCTGTCTTTAGAGAAGGTTCTATTCACATCTCTTGCCCATTGGTATATGGGATTGTTGGCTTTTTTCATGTGGATTAATTTGAGTTCTCTATAGATCCTAGTTATCAAGCTTTTGTCTGATTCAAAATACGCAAATATCCTTTCCCATTGTGTAGGTTGTCTGTTTGCTTTGGTTGTTGTCTCCTTAGCTGTACAGAAGCTTCTGAGTTTAATTAAGTCCCATTTGTTTATTTTTGTTGTTGTTGCAATTGCCATGGCAGTCTTCTTCATGAAGTCTTTCCCCAGGCCGATATCTTCCAGTGTTTGAGAGGGAAGGAGCGAGGGGGGTGGGGTTTTGGGGCCTTGGGGTGTGTCACACCTTTTGGGGGCAAAACACGATTGTAAGAGGGACTTTACCCAAGAAATGCAACCAGTGTAACAGTTTCTTGTACCCTCAATGAATCCCCAACAATAAAAAATAAAAGAAAGTAAAACCAAAAAAATAAAAAATAAAGAAGCGAAAAGTGTTCCTAGGTTAAAAAAAAAAAAAAAGAAAAGCTCAATAAAATTAGGAATGCCTAATGCCTGTATTTCATAAATGACAATATGTACATAAGATTCAATTATTATCATTTTCTTGATAATTTGTTTTTCTATAATATTATACCATTCTTTTTTAGCCAAACATAAGTTATTTTTAAATATTTAGCTTATTAGGTTTTCCATAATTATTTGATACTATTGGTTTTATTTTAATTGAGGTGGAATTCTTATTAAAAATTAAGCATTTTAAAGTAGACAATTTGTGGCAGGTTGTACATTCACAATGTTGTGCAACCACCAGCTATCTAGGGTGTAGATATTTTGATCACCCCCAGATAAAACCTGATGCCCATTAGGTACTTACTCCCCTTTACTCTCTCCCTCTGGCCCTTGAAAACCACCAATCTGTTTTCTGTATCCTTGTGTTTACCCATTCCGAATATTTCATACAATTGGATTCATAGAATACATGAATTTTTTTGGCTGGCTTCTTTCACTGGCATATGTTTTAAAGTTTCATCCACATCATAGCACGTGTCATTCCTTTTTATGATTGAATGATATTCCACTGGATGTTTATATCTATTCATTTCATCATTTATACATTGAATTTTACTTATATCCATTGTTAATACATTCATCCATTGACAGAAATTTGCATTTGTCCACCCATTGCCTATTGTGAATAGTACTGCTGTGAACATTTATTTATAAGTATTTGTCTGAATATACCAGTTTTAAATTTTCTGAGGTTACACCTTTTAGAAGTGAAATTGCTGGGTCATGTGTTAATTCTATGTTTGACTAACTGTGAAATTTTTTCTGCAGTGACTTTTATGTTCCCAACAGCAATCTTTGAGCATTGCAATTTCTAAACATCCTTGTCAACACTCGTTGTTATCCATCTTATTGATTTTAGACATCCTTGTGGGTGAGTGGTATTTAATGGTGGTTTTGATTTTCATTTTCCTGATTACTAATGCTGTTGAGCGTCTTTTCATGTGGCTAATGTCCATTTGCATATATTCTTTGGAGAAATGTCTATTTAAGTTCTTTGCCCAATTTTAAAATGAATTGCTTACTTTTTTGTGGCTAAGTTTTAGTTCTCTATAAATTCTTGGGTATTATTCCCTTAGCAGACGTATGATTTGAAATATTTCTCCTTCCAGTAGGTTGTTTTTTCACTTCCTTGTTAGTGTTTTGATGTTCAAAATTTTTAGTTTTTACGAAATTCAATTTGTCTATTTTTTTGTTCCATGTGCTTTCAGAGTCATATCTAAGAATCTATTTTCAAATCAAGAAGTCAAGAGGATATGTCTCTATACTTTCTTCTAAGTGTTTTATAGATTTAGCTCGTATATTTGGGTTGATGTCCATTTCAGGTTCATTTTTGTTCATGATGTGAGTTAGTGGTTCAACTTTATTCTTTTGCCTGTGAATATCCAGTTGTCCAGCACCATTTATTTAAGAGACTATTCCTTCCCACAAGGAATAATATTGGCATTCTCTTTCTAAAGATTATTAATATCTTTTTATCTTTATTCTAAAGATTTCAATATCTTTTTTATTTTTACTTTAGATATGGAATGTCATCTGTACCACTTTTATTTTCGTAATTATATTAAAATTCTTTGTGGCCTTTTTGCAGTACAGTTTCATATAAGTTGAATAAATGCTTAAAAGTACATACTACAGATGTCCATTTGCAAGATATAGAAATTCATGTATATATGGTATATAACCTTATATCAAATGTAATAAAAATTATTAAGAATATTGTTTAAATTTCTGTATTTCTTATTTTGTCAGGTATTCTGATTTTGTGATGGATTGAAAGAGAAGGATCAACATTTCCTATTTTACTTTTGTCTATTTATTTTTGTATTTACAGTATATTTTTCTTGTGTATTTTGTTAATACATTGTCTAACCCATAAAGAATCCCAAAACTTGTATCTTCATTGTGGAATACATGTATATTCTATATCATTAAATAATGAGTTCAATTATGGTTTTTAATGTCTTTTACCTAAAATTCAAATTGTTTGCTGTTAATACAATGATTCCCACTTACTTTTCCAAGCATTTGCTTGATTTATCTTTAACCTTTAACTTTAAACTTTGTAACTTTTTAATGTATCTTTTACTTCCTGCATGTAATTAGCTTTTGGATCCAACAAAAATTTCCTCTTTTAACAGAGGTTTTTTTTTTCCTTTTCTTTTTTTTTTTCAGTTTTTGGCCAGGGCCGCGTTTGAACCTGCCACCTCTAGCATATGGGGCCGGCACCCTACTCCTTTGAGCCACAGGC